>PVHX01011234.1:0-65408 GCA_004024805.1 Geosciurus inauris
TTTTTTTCCTCCTTCTTCATACCCGCTCCCCCCCCACAACCCCGCGCCTGCTCCCCTGATTTTTTTTACTCCTGGCGGGAGTAAAACCTATCTCTTCTCTCAGGATTCCCTTTGCACTTTGCTGGTAAACCTCATCCTTTTCCATAGTACATAAAGAGTCTTGAAACTTGATTCTCAGATTTTTAAAATATTCTCTCCCTCTTTCTCTTCTTCCTTTTTCTTTCTCTTACTTCTCTCACTCCCTCCCTCTGCTCCATTCCTCTCTCTTCCTCTTTCCCTTCTCTCTTACCTCCCCAGTTCTTCCTCCCTTTCTCCTTCTCCCTCTCAGAATATCCTGAAAGTTCCACAGTGGTAGTGATGAAAGATCCTCTCTTCCCTGAGCCCCAAGAGCTGCCCGCTGCAGCTAACCCTAGTTGTTTCCAAAATCCTCATGGAGTCATCAGAAGACAGCAGAGGGAAGGCATTTTCTGGGACTTTTGCCTTTCAGAAGCTGTAGACCCATCAAAACTGGGTCTCTGAATTCCTCTGATTACTCTTAAAAGATATTCTGTTGGTGGTTAGAAATTATTTTAATTTTATACAAACAACAAGAGCAAAATTTTAGTTCACCTAATTTCAACCTAAGCATTTCATGTCCTCTGACATTGTCCAAGTCACAGAAAAGGATCTGATCATTTGCTGCTTTGTAAATCTGTTTTTGAACTGGGACATATATGTAATGTATCCCCCCCCCCCTTTATGGAACTCAAAAGCTCCCCCTTATGGCAAAACAGTTTTCCTTCTTCTTTTTTTTCCCCCTCCAAGTGTTTAATAAGTCAAAATGAGTTAACAGTGGCGGATTATAAATTATTAGTTACCAGTCCATACAAATAATATAGTGATAAAAATATGCTGTGTGAGGTTTGCATGTGGATAACCTACTGGAAACCTGATGTGAAATTAATGCCACTAATTTGTAACTTTCTTCCCCATGGTGGTTCTGTCCTCAGGGCTGCTCCAGATCCTTCCCCAGGGCTGGGATCATTGCTACATGCTTCAGGGAGAGAGAAAACCAGTGGAGAATGTGTGCTGGTAAAAGTATAAAGATTTGTAAGATGAGCAAACTCAGACATCCCCTCTATAAAAGCTGGAATGTGCTCTGTGGGAATTATGGAATCATTCTGAAAACTGGAGATCCCAGTTTCAGATCTTCCTGGTTTGGGAAGAACTTGGTGTATAGTGTTAGGCTAAGAATATTTGAACTCTGGTTCTCCAGTTATAAAATGAAAAATCACACTCTATCTTAAATGTGTTTTCAGAGGCTGACTAGAAGGAAAAGAGTCCCTGGTGTACAATGCTATGGATAAGCAATTTGTCTTAGCAAGTGTTTGACTTTCTGCGACTTCAGGTTACCTATAGAAGTCACAACGTTGTCATTCAATAAGAAAAGAGTTATGCTGAACTGCATAAATTATGTCATTCAAAATTCTTCTTCCTCTTCAGTAGAAGTTGGAACATGACTACAGATAGACTTCAGTTGTAGCCATTAGGCATTTGGAAACTGTGTGTCTTCAAGGGGTGTTTATATCATTGTGTTCAATAGTTTTGAATATTCTTAGACTTTTGGGATTTCATCAACTCTCCAGCCAAGAGTGAAGACAGGTGCTCTCAGTTCTACTCTTACTCCAGCACATCCTAGCATCCTGCCCTTGAAGGAGTCCTTTCACTTTTCTACCCTTCCACTTCCTTACCTTTCAAATGGGAATATCGACTTCCCAAATTTATTTTGAGGACAGAATATGGTCTGGGATGTGATCCTCTAAAGTATAGAATTGGCATTTAAATATCATTTATACCACTCTTGTCAAGAACAAAGTTCTCATTAGGTTCTTAAACCAAAATTGAAGAGGCCAAGTTACGATGGGCACAAAAAGGAAAAGACAAAGCAGCCATGTCTTACAGATCATTGGGCTCATTGGCCTCATTTCCTATATGTATTGGGAGCATTTGACAAAGTCTTTTGCTCATCTATTCAATGACCTTGCAATTATACTGTTTGGTCCCTCCTCTCTTGGAAGCCACTTTTATTCTTTATGCATGCATGTATGTATTTACTTATTTTTGCTTGAGTGCATATACTTAGATGAATCCTAACTTTTGGCTCACAACTCATTCTAATCAATAACTTATACATGACCTTTTTATGTATTAATGTACAATATCATAATTTATCATGTGCTGCTATCCTTTTTTAAAAAATTTACTGAATCACTTGATCTTTCATGGATTTATTCCCTCTCTTTTCATCATTTGTAGTAGAGGAGCAATTATTTGCAAGTCAGATGATTGTTGGGTGAGGTGGCACACAACTGTAATCCCAACGGCTTGGGAGGCTGAGGCAGGAGGATTGCAAGTTTAAAGCCAGCCTCAGCAACTTAAGAAGGCCTTAAGTAACTTACTGAGACCCTATCTCAAAATTAAAAAAAATAATAATAATATGGGATGGGGATGTGGCTTAGTGGTTAAGCACTACTGGGTTTAATCCTAAGTACCAATAAATAAATAAAATAAATAAAAGAAAAAGAGGTGACTCTGGAGTATAATTCTGACCTGTATGAGATCTTTGGATCTCACTTTGCTTTTATGTAAAGTGAAAGGGCAAGAGTTGAAGATTCCTAAGATCTCTTCCAAATCTGAACTCAAATGGAGCCTCCTTGAAGTATGGCAACAATGTCCACCTAGTTGTCCTGATTTGGGTCCCACCCACCCACTCCCACTCTTCTGGGACTTCCTTAAGTTTCTGGGGATTTTTTTTTTTGTCCTAAAATCTTTTTTACTCTATTCCTTCACACTTAGGGTATAATTCTTCAACATTCACTTTATTTGGTAATAAGTAAAAGTAATGTATGTGGCCAGGGTGGGTATAAGATTCTACTGGAAGTTAGAATAGTAATGTAAAAGCAGATCCGTAAAGATTGGGAAGGACTGGAATGGGTGAGGGTGGTTCAAAGTACATGTCTCAGAGTCACCATGACCTGGGTTCCTATGACCCTCTGCAAGATGCTTAATTGTTCTGAGTCTCGGTGACCTTACCATGGAGTTGTCATTGGGATTAAATTAGTAAACTACATGACAAAGTAGGTGCTCAATAAATGAGCACCCCCTCTTCCTTTCCACATATCTACATTTTATGGCCCTCTGGGCTTTCTCAGTCAGCTCTCCTCCAGAGCCAGAGCCCTATTTACTTTACTCCAGGCCAGATAAATTATTATCATCTCAAAATTCCTAGTACAAGCATTGTCTGTCATGCAGAATCTGGAACTAAATGAGATAGGATCTTGCATTGTTCTTGGTGTCCTGTTTATGTCTTTCTTCCTAGATTAGAATGCTCCAAAGGCCAATTCAGTCACCTGCTTAGAGAACCTTCCACTAACAGCAGGGTCCCCCACCAGCTTGATGGGCTCCCTCCTCTGGGCTTTCATAGAACTGCCTCTAAATTTCTATCAGCATATCCCTAAGACAAATCCTCACAGTGAATTACATTATCTACCTACAGCTTCTTTAGCTTTATGTAGTGCGAGTCATGGTGTTTTAAACATATTAGGTCCTGAATAAATACTGAATTTAACCTTATTTTCTCCATCTCATATTTCCTAGATGAAGCGTCTGTGGACATCTGACAGACATAGTGAAATTCATCTGCTGTTCAAATGAAGGTCACTAGAAAGAATGTAGCTTCTGGAGTAAAACAATTTGGATTCAAATTCTAGTATTGCTGAATACCAATTCTAATAACAGCTTACATTTATTGAATATACGGTAAGTTCCAAGCAATATGTAAATGCTTTTTATTGGAACAGTCCCTTCAAATCCTTATAAGAAGCCTACAGAGATCTCATTATCATCCCATTTTACAGGAGGAAAAAAAACTGAATTAGAGAAATTAAATAAATAGTAGAGAATCTAGCCAATCCAGATTAACCCTCTGCACATTCGACCCAGGAGCTAGAAGAAGTCACTGAAGCTTTTGATTCTCATTTTCCATCTTTACAGAATTCATAAGGTTATCTGGGAGATTAAATAAGACAATGAATATCATGTTGCACCATGACAAGCACACATGCCAGTGAGTGTTGGATAAATGTCAGCCTCTGCTTTTCCCTCAACAGCTGTAATTGTATGAATGTAACATATATACTACAATCGGAAATTGTGGTAATTAAGCTAGCAGTACGATAATGTCACTTATCAAGCACCTACTATGTGTTTGACACAGTACTAAGTTTTTAGCTTTCACAAACTAGCAGGCAGAGTTGAATTCAATTTATCTGAATTGTTCAGCAGTTTTCTGTATTCTATTTTCTTTCTTTTTATTTATTCTACTTAGGTATACATGATAGCAGAATGCATTTTGATTTCATTGTACACAGATGGAATACAATTTTCTTAAATCTTGTTTAAAAGTAGGTTTATTCACAGCCCAGAGTACACTAGAGCATCTCCAAGAATCTTCTGAAAAATAAATCCATAATTTAATAATTGCTATTCTGGGTCCAGGGACATAGATAAAGAGATCAGGAAAGCACGTTTTGTCAGAGGTGAAGGCGGGGAAGTGGAAGTGAGGGTTCCTTTGAAAGTAGAGCTTACTTTCAAAGCTCTACTTTGTGAAACTTTCAGGTTGTGCTCTGGCACCAACTGGAGTTCTCTCTTAATCTTTTTTTTAATTTTGTTTTAGTTGTTGATAGATCTTTATTTTATTCACTTATTATTCATATGTGCTGAAGATTGAACCCAGTGCCTCATGCATGCTAGGCAAGCGCTCTACCACTGAGCTACAGCCCCAGCCCTCTCAGTCTTTTTGACTGACTACACAGCTGAAACGGAAACTTCTAGATTCCAACCCTTGTCCTTTGACTCCAAAGAGCCAACTTTTGTTTATCTCAGGTATCCAGAACATTTCTTTTCCATTCTTTTTCTTCATAAAACTTCTTAAGCTTAGAATTTCAGTTCAGGATAAAAACTAATGATTAACACTGCATGTTTTCTCTTTAATTTGTAAAGAAACACATAATTTTGTGGATTCTATTATTTGTATTCACTTAGTAATAATGATAATTAACTATAACTTATTAGGACAGGTGCTATCCTGATTACATAAATTATTTCATTATATCTTCAGAGCTATAATCTGTAGTTTTTGTTATTCTATTTTGCATATGCAACATAAATTAAGCTTAACATAATGAGATTTTAAAAAATGTTGATTGGATTCTGTGATGCAATGGAACCCAAGACCATCTTACTCTGAAGGCCACATTCTTAACTCTTGAGCTGGCCTACCTCTAATCCACCTGTAATCTTTCTATTGTTTTAAACTGGAAATGGGAAAATATCTCCAAAGCCTTGTGGAAGAGGAAGCTTTGTGAGAAATCAGAAATGAGCAATGGTGGGCGTTCTCTCCATTGGGGATGTTTTGCCTTATTTTGTTGACCAGAAAACAAAACCTTTGATAATTCCTTCCGCTCAATTCCAGGACAAATGTATCTTGTGGCTTACTTGAGAGGAGGCCTTGAGTCACATAATGGACAATGCTTTCAACTCTTTTTTTTTCCCCTTCCTTCCAGAAATTGCAGAATCACTGTCCAATTGGCCACTTTTTATATCAGCTGAGATTGGGAGTATGCAATTAATTGCTGTTTGGTGAGGACCTCTCCGGGAGAAGCTAGTCCAGCAGTGCTTTCTGAGGAACTCCATCTATACCAATTAACCACAGCAGGACTGACTCCTCAGCTCCTTCTGAGTGTCTTGCATGGACTGATTGTGTATCCAGCATCTATTCAGTTAGGTCAGTTTTGCTCTGTTTATTAGAAAGGGGAGCAATTTACTACAAACCAAATCAGAGCTCTAACTGATGTACTTTTACTCCAGTGTAGTGCAAATGTCACTTCTCCATAACATTGTTCTTGATTAAATCAATTTTAAAACAAATCAGTCCTAGAGGACTATTTAGCTTCTCTATTGTTTACCGTTGGATTTATGTGCCTGTCTTTCTTTCTGTGCTAGGCTTTACGTTTCTTCGAGATGAGGCCTGTGTCCTGTGCCTTTTGTAATCCCCCGTGGAGTCTATTCCCTGTTTTATGCCGCATACGAACTCACTGCAAATTTGATAACCTCCACGAGTCTTCCATACACTCTAACTATATGTGACTTCCAGAAACACATTCTGCTTCTACCACATCACCTTAGGTTGGGTCCTTTGAATTCTTGAAGTCTGGTTGAGGGAAACTATGGCTCTATTAGGAAGCTTCCCTTCTGCCCTGTGGCAGTTGAAGCTAATCTCCCCCTCTTTAGAACTCACTTCATACTATCCCCAAGTCTCTCAGCCAGCCCAATAGCACTCAGCCTTACTTCACCCTTCATGCAGACATAGTCTGAGCTGGGTGGCATCGGGGAAGATGTTAGTATGTGTTAACCCAGCCCGTTGTCATTTAAAGAAAAATACAAAGTGCTTTACAACCTTTTAAATCTAACACTATCTCTCTATAAATAAAGACCCACAGGAAGGAAAGGACTTTCCTGGAAGTCACATATCCAAACCACTCTACAGTAAGAATTCCCCAATTTTGTAGTGATCAACTAATATACTTTGTACCAAAATGCTGCTTCTCTTAGTGCAAATGATGATAATTTATTGATTCATTCAACAATTATTTATCAGTTTTCCATTATGTGCCTAACATTGCTAAAGTCTGTCTAGCTAGCTAGCATAACTTTTCATTCTTAGGTTATTATTATTGCCAAAATCATCATTATTATTGTTACTAATAGTTGACTATCATTGTTTACTATACATACAATTTATATTGTTTAACCTTTATAATAATCTAAGAGGCAGGTAATATGACTATCTCTATTTTATAGAGGAGAAAAATAACTTCAAAGCCCTACATGAATTTGTAACAACCAAAGACCAGGTGTGACTGACTCTAAAACCTATGTTCTTGAACTTCACAATAAATCATAGCAGTAAAAGTTCTTTGTAGATGACTTGAGATTTACCACGCCATGCCCCCTAACCTGACTTAAATTTGCTGATACACAGAACCATCATTGGCCATTCCTCCACAAGGAGGTCAATAGGCAGTGCTCTTCACGTGAACGTTGCGAAAGAAGACCACTTAATTCTGGGAGAATACAGATCCCAGACTTATTCAAACCACATTTAAAAGCATTAATTTCTATTTATTTTTTTTATTCATATATTTATTTTGTTGGTGCTGGGCATCAAATACCCAGGGCCTCATGTTTGATAAACAAGCACTTTACCACTGAGCTAGAGCCCCAACACTGAAGTATAGATGCTGGGTATGGAACCTGGGGCCACTCACCTGCAAAACAGTGCTCTACTACTGAGCTATGTAGAAAAATATCAAACACTGTTTTTCTCTTTCGTTTTTCTTCTTTCTTTTTCTTTTCTTTTCTTTTTTTTTTTTCTTTTTGATGGTGCTGGGGATTGAACTACACAAGGCCTTGTTCAGGTGAGGCATATGCTTTACCACTAAGCTGCATCACCCGCCCTGTAGAAGCACCAATTTAAACAGTTAATAAATAATATGGATAGTAACAACAATCACCTCAGTCAATGGCCCTAGTAGATTGGAAATGCTTTGTATTTCTCAAAAGAAAAGGAGATATAAACTTACTATGAAGTGTCATGTTGAGAAATGACCATCTCATACTTGGATCTGCTTTGGAGGTATTAAATAAGTGCTAGACTAACTGGTGAATTCTTGTAGGACCCAAGAGTTTCGGGGTCTGTTCTTTTTTGGGGGAGGGGGTACTGAGGATTGAACTTGACCACTGAGCCACCTCTCCAGCCCTATTTTGTATTTTATTTAGAGACAAGGTATCACTGAGTTGCTTCGTGCCTCACTTTTGCTGAGGCTGGCTTTGAACTTGCAATCCTCCTGCCTCAGCCTCCAGAGCCACTGGGATTACAGGCATGTGCCACCATGCCCTGCTCAGATTCTGTTCTTACTTCCACCTCTTTAATTCCTGAGTTGCCTCTTCTTTGATAATCTGTCAAAACTTCAGAAGTAGAAAACTATCTAGCTCCTGTTCTGATTACTATCAGATATTCCCTGATAAAACTATTCTCTAACACAATTGGCCATTCTGTTCTGAAGGGTCAGTGTCCTTTCTAATTGGTTGATGTCTTGGACCTACCCATGTTAAATGATTCTGAACATTATCCCATGTTCATGCACAATATCACATTTTAGTTTACACTGTTGATGATTACCATCTTGATCCCAATGGGAATTCCATTAAGACCCTTTGATGATGTTGCCCTAAGAGATCTTCCTACTCAGTTCTTCCTGATTCTCAACAGCACTCTTTAACACAGCTCACAATGATAGGTTAGCTCATGAAGTCAAAAGGACTCTAAGGTTAGAAGTGATATTCTGGACAATAGCCTAACCTAGCCAGATGAGCTTCAACCACTGAATGTTCTCAATAATTTTCTAAAACTGCCTAGGCCGTTCCCATACATATGTTACCAAAGGCAATATTAATTGATTTTCATGTCTTGCATCATGACATTCACAATTTGGAGGGGAGAGAATAAGCCCTGTCACTCCAGAAAGAAAAGTAGGGAAGCCACTCACTGAGTGACCAACCAGCCCACGTTAGCATCTTCATGTGTAGCTAGCTAATGAACTCCTGGGGCTAAAACACTGAAGGAAAGAAGTAAGAGGAGCCTAGGCTAGGCCCACACTGGTTAGATTTGAATCCTGGCTGTATGACCAAGTACAGTAGACTTAACTGGCTTAGTTCATTCACTGGTAAAATGAAGGCTGCAATACCAAGATCTGTTTTTCAGGGTTTCTAGATGAGTAAAGATGTACTAAGTATATGGGGCTTACCTGAATGCTCAGTAAATGTTCAATTACTGTGAGATATTTTTATTTTACTTCTAACTATTTTTTCCACTAGCAGCCTCTTTGAATAGAAATCAATGTAGTGTTCTTTCATTAAGAAATATTTATCAGTCATCCACTGGGTACTAGGTATTAGGTTAAGAGCCAAGGATTCAGGTAGTACTCATATCTTCATGAGCTCAGCTGTCTAATAATACTCATGAACGCTTGGTAAGAATCAGTAAGTGCTAGGTAGTGTGTTAACATAGTCAGTCCTTACAACAAAGATTTGGGTTTGTGTCCTCACTTTGCAGAGGAAGAAACTGTCCCGGAGAGGAAATCTAACATCTCCACATTAAGAAAACATGACAAAGTTACAATTTAAATTCAGGCAATTTGAGTCCTCAACCCAGCCCTTTATCACACTTACCATACATATCACTGGAAAAGCAAAATGTTAAATAACAACAAACACCATCCTAAACTAAGTATTAGAACTTGGGTGGTTAGGATAGTACACATTGGGAGAACTCTGGGAAGAGAGATTGAGAGAGCCCAGGGCAAGCAAAAAGGAATGGATCAAGGAAAGTTTTTGTCTATGCTGTTCATCTTTCTTTTTCACAATGGCATATAATTGTCCTTCTGTGTCCACATAGGTTTGGTTCCAGGACTCTCCCTGACCCCCAGATACCAAAATCTAAGGATGCTCATGTCTCATATAAAGTGACAAAGTATTTGCATATAATCTATGCATATCCTCTTATATATTTGAATCATCTTTAGGAGATTTGACTTACAATACCTAATATAACATAAATGCTATATAAATAGTTGTTATACTGCATTAAGGAATAGTGATGTAAAAATATCTGTATGTATTCTTACATGGTATGTCCTAACTACATGGTACAGGATTGGTGTTGGTTGGATCTGTTCACTCATTGATACAGAATGCTGATTGAATATTAATGCCTGAACTTTATTTATTTAAAAAAGTGAAAAATATTCATCGTTAGTTAGCAACACAGACTCTTTCTGTACACAGTATACGTTACAGTTGGCCCAAGGCTTTCTTCCCTTATCTCATTACAAAATCAGGACCTCCCTTGAGGGGGTGGAACAGTGAAACCTTTATTGGCTCCACCTTAGAGATGAGGATCTTGGAGCTCAAGGGTCTAGTGACTGACCTAGAGCAAAACAGGCAAGAGGTAGTGAATCTGAGTTTCCCATGACTTTTATTCATGACTCTTCTCCATCCTGATTGGCTAATACAGGTTCACACGGTGATAGTGATGGTAATAGTGATGAGACGTAACTAAGATTCTATGGTGCTTGTTAAAACAATGAATCCACTAAGCTTAAAGACATCAACTCTTCTTAACACTTATTTGGAAAAAGCATGATTCTTAACCACGCTTTCCGGATGGGGAGCCTAAGGCATACCAGCAGAGGCCAGCTGACTCAGCAGTAGGCTATGTGAGGATTCCAGCTAAAGCCATTTGATATACAGATTTTCTTTTTAACTACTCTTCACCAACATCTCTCTTTCCAGTCATCAGAAAGTAGAAAACAGACCCACCTCACCTCAACCTCAAAGCTGACTCCTAAGAAGAACTTCCTTGACCAAGCAGCTGCCCTGTTATTTTCTTCCTGCCAAGTGAGGACCTCAGTCTCACTCTCTGGGAAATGGAAATAACTCCTTTGGAGCATGGCCAGAAAATGCTATGGTCCAACAGAGCCCAAGCACCCACACAGAGAAGTCTTCGCTTAAGAGCAGGCCCCTAGCTTTGCAGTCTTATGTGAATGTCTCCTTTAGCTTCACATCTCCTCAGGATGTGAGGGCCCGGGGAAGAATTTTTGTGTCTTAGAAACTGCCTTGGGGGCACAACACGTGAGAGTTCAAATGCTGGCTCTGTCACTTCCAAGACACATGCCCCTGGGCCAATTACCTCTTGGTCTCCATTTCCTCATCTGTAAATAGGCTTAAAATTACCTACTTTGCAGTGTAATTGTGAGGCATGAATGATAGTGCAGTAAAGCCCCTGGCACCCTGCCTAGCACAGAGTATGTGCTTAGAGATGTGGCTGTCTGTGTTAGGTGTCCGTGTCTCATGCCGCACCCAGTCCACTGCCAAGGAACAAAACCCATGAATGATAGAGAGTTACACAACCTTACAGGAGCAATTCCAACCACAGATATTTGTTCCAAGAGATTCGATGATATCCAAATGGACTCATTCATCCTCAGTCTATATTTCATAAGAGAAAAAGAGATTGACATTGTCTATTTTAATTGGACCTCTCTTCTTTTTTTCTCCTTTCCTTCCCTTTCCTCCTCCTTCCTTCTTTAAATTTAGATTTTGGACTCTTTGGGGACCAGGAAAGTAACGTGTGGATAAATACGTCAGTTTTTTATTTCAAGCTGTCATTTTCTCCAGGCCACATCATGTGTGTCTGTCATACCAGGAAAGCAGCAACAAAGTTGAGACATCCCCTCAGTAAGTGGACTTGATTTATGCACTTGATTTATTGCCTGACAAGGCAGACAAACGCTCCACTCAGGCATTGGCCTGGGTTTGGCAATACACTCTTCTATAAGTACAGGTTTAACCTTTTCTCCTCATACCAGGGAGTCTTAATATATTGATAATGGTAATGAAATCTTTGCAATAGGTACTGACATTCAGATCTAGGGAATGGAACACTGCTTACTTGGGACCATACCCAAGGAGATCAGCTACTCAAGAGTTCCTAGACTCAAAGGTCTATCCTTCTTTCCTTTCTCCCTCCCCTCCCTTCCTTCCTTTCTTCTTTCCTTCCTTTCCTTCTTTTTATGTAACAAACCAGGATAGATACAAATCACAGCCTCAGGAATAAGAACTGGATTTCCAAACAGACCTAGTAAATGGGACTCCTAGGACATAGATGTAACTATTTATCCTCATACAAATGAGAAAAATTAATCCCACATTTACTGAGCACCCACTTTCTGTGAACTTTACGATCATTATAACTTCAGGTCATGCAAACAGTATCTGTCAGATGGGGACTCAACCCTGAGTAGCTTCTTCTCTTTACCTATTGAAAAACAGCATGTATAGATTTTAAATCTTCTAAACAGAATGTAAAACTGGTTAGTTATCATTATTAATTATCAGTACTAGCAATCTAAATTCTGATGCAGGTCACAAAGGCAGCTGGATCTTTTGAGGACAATTAATGTAGTCAATTCTATAACTTAGAGTAGGTGTGTAACGAGTGTTTTATGCAGCTGACATGACATGGCTTTCATTATCCTTAGGAATATTATCAATACTTTAGTGAACGACAAATCTCACTAAGATTCATTGTAAGGACTTTTTTTTAAATAAATCTCACATAACTCAGAGAAATGTGTCCCTGATTTCAGTATGTTCTAATGAAATTTCTCTAATGATTCCCTTACAATATAGTGTTACTGTTGATAGTGAGATACACCTGGGTTAATAAAACCCATGAAAGTATGTATACCATGAGGGTCACAATTAGAAGTTTTTTTGTTACAGCTAGTTATAATTTCATCCCCATTTTAGAGATGGGGCGGCAGAGGAACAGAAGGGTGTGTCAACTAACCCTAGGCTTGCAGAGACAAGTCCCAGGTCTCTTGAGTCCTGTATACATGCCCAATCTACTCACACAATAACTGGGTAGTACTGGTTCAACCAAATGTTTTTTGGTGGGCTATGCTAATGAAATAATTTTAAGATCTAGAAATTCCATTAGATCAATTGAATGAACCCAATTTTGTGTGAATGCTAATAATGACATAATTAGGGAAATGATATTATAACTCTTGCAAATGATGTTCCACCACTCTGGTGACTCCACTCCAAGGGGCTGTGCACCTCTACAATGCATAAGAAAGACTGTCACAGAGGTTGATGTGCCTTTTTGAACGTCCTCTTTGTCATCAGTATTCTTTGTCCTTAAAGAGTGACTGCTGTGCCCTTCACATTTTCCCAGTGAATTGCTACATTCCCAGGAAAGCAATGCACGTATGTAGCAACTCCCACCCTACCCAGGTAGGTTCTTAAGGCAATTATATACTTCTGCTGTTGTTGTTTTTCTAGATTAATAAGCTCCAAACAACACCTTTGCTGTCTAGGGGAAAGAAATATGACAGCTCCAGATGGCACCCCATCAAAGGCTGAACATGCTCCTTGAATCTTCCTCCTTCATGGTGAAAGGGTCCCTGGAGGGACAGATCACCACTGGCTGGCAGCTTCCACAGAGGAAAAGGGAAGTGCTGGCTTCTCATTCTACACCTGAACCTTGACAAGGGGGTTTGAGATTTTGTTAAGGGTCAGCAGCTCAGCCTGAGTCTGTGCCTTTCCACAGAAAGGTGCATGGGGCTATCTGGTGCTTGGATAAATATTTCTTTCAGGATGTGATGTCTGATAGTGATGCTTTCTATGTCCCCAGATGGTACCGGGAAATGAAAAAATCTCACCTCATTTGATTATTCTTCAGATCTTCATCATGACACTAATTATATAGTCTAATTAGCAGGCTCCTGGGTCTGGAGATTGTGAGTTACCTGAAGAAAGGAGGATAAATCTTGAAACGTGCTTGATTTTATATTTGATCCAATGCTTAGTACTTGGAACTTACAATGAGAAAAAATTTAAGAATGAATGTGTAAATTTGTTGATTTTTTTTAAACACCAAGTGGTAGTTGGGGGAAGTTTCAATTTCTTAATTTAAAAAACATGATATGTCAGACAACTGGAATGCAGTCTTTGACATCAAAGACTTTATGGTTGGGAGAGGAAGACAATCTTGTAGAGGAATAACTGCAATAATGTATAGACACTCTTCTAATAGAGGAGCACACACAGTCTTGTGGGATCTTCAGAGATAGACAGTTAACTCAAATTTTTATGGAGGGGACAAGGGCTAAGATCAGAAAGGATTTCAAAGAGGAGAAAGGCACAAGTTCAGTCAAATAAGGAGACTGGTAACATTTTCAGGTAGAAGAAGATAGCGTGTGCAAAGGCCCTGAGGAAGAATCCTGACAGACATTTGAGAAATGCAGTTTCTCTGGCTGATCAGAGCATATTGTATACATTGATCAAAAAGTTTGGACTTAATTCTGAGTCCAGGGACCATAATGAAGGGCTTTATATAAGGGACTGATATTATGAGAGTTTTGTTTTTTAAAGGCTGTGGTTTGAAGCAGGCACTAGACTGGAGACTGAAGGTGATGCAGCAGGACTTGAGGACAGATCTGAGATGGTGTGTGGATGGTGAGACCTGAGCAATGACAAGATATGGGAATGTGCAGAAATATGTTTAGGAAGTGGAATCAGCATCGCTAGGTGATGGCAGAGGGTGAGACACAAGGAAGAGCAGGAAACTGGTGGGAAAAGAAATTCTGGAGCTAGATCAAGGGTCATGGGAGAATGGAGAGCAGGCTTCCCTCGTGTTTGCTAGTGTTCTAGGCTGGAGTATTTATTAGAAAGAAACCAGGACAGTGGCCATCTCAGCTTTGTAGGTAGAGGTCAATCTTCTTGATGGCTCAGGACTGCGAGCATCCTAACTTGACACACTCTTTATGTCCTTATGTCCTAGAACAAAAGTCAGATTCACTAATCTCATTTCAAACCAATAACCTAATTAATAAATGGGCAGAAGAATTCAAACAAATGCTTCTCAAAAGAAGAAACACAAATGATCCATAAATACATGAAACAGTCATCAACATTTCTAGCAATCAGGGAAATGCAAATCAAAAGTACATTGAGATTTCATCTCACCCCTGTCAGACTGGCAATTATCAGAATATAAATAAGAAGTGTTGACGAGGTCGTGGGGCAAAAAGTACACTCATACATTTTGGGTGAAAATGCAAATTAGTGGCAGCACTCTGGAAAGCAGATGGAGATTCCTCAAAGAACTAGGAAAGGAATCATCATATGATCTGGCTATCCCACTCTTTGGTGAGACTCAAAAGACCTAAAATCAACATACTACAGTGATGCAGCACGTCCATGTTTACAGCAGCATAATTAACATAATTAACATAACCCAAGCTATGGAGTCAGCCTAGGTGCTCATCAATGGATAAATGAATAAGGAAAATGTGGTATATATACACAATGGGTATTACTCAGCCATAAGGAAGAATGAAATTATGGCATTTGCCAGGAAATGGATGGAACTGGAGACTGTCATGCTAAATGGACACACCCCCTAAAAATCAAAGTCCAAATGTTTTCTCTGATATGCAGAAGCTAGTCCAAACTACAGGAAAAACAAAAACCAAAAAAGAAAAGAAATGGGGGCAATTCCATCCAAAGGGAAGAATTGAGCAGGAAGGAGAAGGGACATGATAAAGGAAGAAGAGTAGAGAGAATCTGATCTAACTTTCCTATGTACATATATGAAATACCACAGTGAATCTCACATTTATGTGGATGCAAGACACTGATAAATAAATAAAACAACAACAACTAAAAGTAAATAGCAGAAAGATCAGTGGAGTAGAGGCAAGGGAAAAAGGGGAGGGAGGAGGGGAGGAAAAGAGGAAATACTAAGGACTGAATTAGAGCAAATAATATTCCATGCTTCTATAATTATGGCCAAAAGAATCCAAATGCTATGGATAACTGAAAGGAACTAATACAAAGTTATTTCAGATAGTACTTAAAAAAAAAAAAAGTACTGTAAATAAGAGGCTCTCATTAATAAGCCTCGCCCAGTGCAGTGATTTCCCTTCAAACACTTTTTGTCCAGGAATCTACCTGGCTTCCTTAGTACTTCCAAAACCAGAAGCTCACTAACTCACAAGAGAATCCTGCATGAATTTGAGAAAATGTAATGGTGAATATGAACATTGATAATTCAATGTTTAGTTTGCAAAATATAATTGCCTACATTAAATAGGTTCATGACCATCCCTTTGAGTAAGCTAACAGATTTGTCCAGGATCTTCCCACAGGGACATGTTATCAACAGAACTGGAACATGCTTCTTTACTCCCACTATGTGCATGTGTACTAATGAATGCTTTTAGACATTGCATGATCCTCACAATGGCAAAGAATGCATAACTATTTAACACATGTGTTGAAAAGCAATAACAAAAGAAGAATATCTTCTGATTTGGTTTCTCTCTTGCTCTCTCTCTCTCTCTCTCTTGTTGCTTGAATGGATAGAGTCTGAAATACTCTTTACAGAGTATGAGGTGTTTCCCAAAAGTTAATGCAGGAATATTAGAAGTAAATAGAAGTAAAGTGATTGGAATGTGGGTGTCATGACCTAATCAAAAGATTGGTCCTTTTGATGGATTGATCATTTGAATGGAACAACTTGGTGGTGACTGTAGGCAGGTGGGGTATGGCTGAGGGCGGGTCGCTGGGGCCTAGTCCCTGGTGGCCCCTACCCTCCCAAGGTTTCCACAGTTTTCCTCTGCCCTGTCTTTTTGTTATGTTAACTCATCTTGGGCGCAGAGCAATGGAGTTGGACCAACATGGACTGAACCTCTGAAACCATGAGCCCCAAATAAACTTTTCCTCCTCTAACTTGTTCTTGTCAGGTATTTTCATTATAGCAATGAAAAGCTAACTAACACATGTTCTTTCCTAAAACCTCTAGCTATGGCTTCAGCCTCTCAAGTCATGAAAAAGAAGCCTTCATCATTCCATGCACCTGAAAACTACTCAATCATGGCATGCTATTCCAACAGTCACTAACTTGCAACTTTTACATATGGCTTTCAATTCTCATTCCCAGTCACAAACTTTCCTTTGCTTGTTCTGCTTTGTAAAATGTTACTAATTAGTAGTGGGTGCAACAAATAGATTCCTTACCACAACCAGCTGTTCCATGTTTAAAACAGCCTTACCCATGGGTATTAGCCCTTGAGGATTTTCAGAGGCCAGGGGGAAGTTGTCACGGCACCAGAGACTTGGTGCCCAACCTTCTGGCAGTGCCTCAGCAGTGCCAAGTTCTGTAGATGAAAAGAAAACCAAGATGAGTCAGTTTCCCAGATGTTTCGCTGTCAGGTCACCAAGGATCTTGGTAATCGGAAGCTGAGATGCCAGCTTGGTCTGTGTGACCATGTGTAGCCACAGCTTCAAAGTCAATCCAAGCCTTATAAACAAGACTGACTTCAGAACTAACATACAGGATGGAAGGAGGACTAGGGGTGGCGGAGGAAGTCTTGCAGGAGGAAGAGCTTGTGGAAAGGAACTGGGAGATCCATGCACCATGTGAATACTAAGCCACTGGAATGACTTTCAATTCACACTGACCACAGGTCTCTGCTGGCAATCAGGAAGAACGTGCTAGGAGGGGCAAAATGGGAGGTACAGAGATCGGTGAGGAAACTGCTGAACAACTGCAAGTGAAAGATGACAGCAGCTGGGACGCATCCCAAGTAGGTGAACTGACGCTTCTCTGTGCCATCTTGCCCTCTCCCCATTTCCTTTTCTGATAGCATTTTCACTATGTCCTAATTCTTCATGTGTCACTGCATCCAAGACATCACCAAGCACAGAGGAGAGGCTCAGGAAATGGTCATTAAATAAGTGAACCACTTGGTTCTAACGTTTCATATTGGAAGTTTTCATGTCTTTTCTGATCATGCAGATAATTCCAAACTTCTCAAAAATATTGGAAGCTCATTGA
Source organism: Geosciurus inauris (assembly GCA_004024805.1). NCBI lineage: Eukaryota > Metazoa > Chordata > Mammalia > Rodentia > Sciuridae > Geosciurus > Geosciurus inauris. The sequence goes on from PVHX01011234.1 coordinate 17,570, forward strand.
GGCTAAGAATGGTAGTGTCTTTCACTTATCATCTGTACACTACATGGTGCCTATTCACCAGATTTGTTTTTGACTTTTAATTTAATTTTATTTTTTTGCCTATCCTCACTGTAAGTATATGTGCCCTCATGATTTAATGATCTCTTTGTGGAACCATAAAATCTCAGCACTGGAAGAGACTTTAAAGATTGTTGAATCTAATCTCCCTAATAATTGTGGTAGTGACTATATTAAATACAAGTTACCAGGACCTGTTCCAAATATTTTTTGTGATTTTACAGCTTAATCCTTACAATGATTCTATAATTAGGAACTATCACGATTCTCATTTTATAAGGAGGAAACTGAAGTATAGAGAAGGTAAATAAGTTTTTCAAGAATACACAGTTACTCAGTGGTAGAGGCAGAAATCACACACCAGCTACCAACCATGATAACATTCTGAATACCATTTGGAGATTGAGTTGAGGCAGGAGGATCGCAAGTTCAAAGCCAGCCTCAGCAAAAGTGAGGTTCTAAGCCACTCAGTGAGACCCTGTCTCTAAATAAAATACAAAATAGGGCTGGGGATGTGACTTAGTGGTCAAGTGTCCCTGAGTTCAATACCCAGTATCCTCCACTACCAAAAAAAAAAAAAAAAAAAAAAAAAAAAACCACAAAAACAAAAAACAAAATTATTCCCCCAAATGGGCTTGAAGTTCCATCAGTGTGCTTGTTTACAGGCTGGGTGGAAATTTTCCTAAGACCCAGAGCTGAAATTTATCATCGATAGCTGTGAACCAACAGGTACGGGTCCCTGCACTGACTAAGTCAGGAGTCCATTAATAATCTAAGTTTGCTTAGAGAAAATTGATGTCTATTGCAGTTGTTTTTCTTCTACAGTATCATGTGCTGACTATTCTGGAACTGTAAGAATCCAAACAGAAGCTGAGCACAGTGTGTCTTTATTTGAACACCACCCATCTGGACAATTGAAAGACAACCTTTCTCTTCCTCTTGGGACTGTGTGGCCCACTCCAGGGAGTGCTGAGCTCTTTGTCATTTGTAAGACCACTACTCTTCTTTGCAGTTCTTTTTTGTAGTCTTGGAAGATTTTTTGTGACTTCAGGCTGGCACTTCAAAGCTCTCACAAATCCTTTCTTTCTTTCCTTCCCTCCTTCCTTCTTTTCTTTTATCTTTCTTTTTTGGTACTGGGGATTGAACTCAGGGGCCACATCCCCAGCTCTAGTTTGTATTTTAGTTAGAGACAGGGTCTCATTGAGTTACTTAATGCCTCACTTTTGCTGAGGCTGGTGATTCTCCTGTCTCAGCCTCCCATTACAGGCCTGTGCCACTGTGCCCAGCACACATCATTTCTAAGCCCAGCACTTACCAAGCTGTTTCAAACCTGCTTCAACACTTGCCTTTCTCTCTTCAGAGAGAGATACCCCCCCCCCCCCAGGTCCTGAGTCTTTCCTCCTATGGAGTCTTCAGCTTCATCATATTGCATTTGTTCAGCAAAAATGTGTTGAGCAGATGAAATTTTGAGAAACGCACCACATTCCAGCATGTGGGTTCCCTGCCTTTGCTCTTTTGTTCTAAGAGCACTTTGACCTCTCTCTTTCCTCTTCTTTCCCAATGGGATGAAGGAACCATCAAGCCCATGGAACTGGAGCTGAATAGAAAGACAGCACCTCAGTGGCCTGCTCTACTGCTGCTGTTTGGTGTAACTTTGGGCAATGTGTTTTTACTGCCTGGATCTCTGTAAAGTTAAAGGTTTGGGCAAAGTCAGAAAACACAAACTGGCAGCCCATGGGCCATGCTGAAATGTTATGTTAGGCCCTACATAATATCTAAAACACTTGCATTTAGTGACAACATTAATATATTTTTAAAATTAATTGCCAGCACATCAAAATGTGGATGCATTAGAGCATCTCTATAATCATAGAGGGCATCAATCTTGGACCTCAGTAGCAGCTTTGCCTTTGGATGCAGCCTGGCCTCTGCAATGCATTCCCTGTGGCTGGCATCACTCATTCACCTTCCCTCCTTGGCCTTGGGGAACACTCAAGGTCATCACCTCTGGACTCAATGCACTCAAAGGTCCCTTCCACATTTAAAATCCTATCCCTTGTTATGCGACATAATGAGGAAAAAATATCACCCACGGATGCTTTTTTCCCCCAACAGAATAAACACTTTTAAAATATACATTTAAAAAGCTATTCTGCGAAGACACGACTTTAAAAAAAAGTCTTCATGGTGGAGTTCGAATCACGTGGAGAAATTAAATTATTATTTTGTCTGACTGCTAAAGCTCTGACTATTGCCTCACTCAACATGACCCCTCACAAAACCATTAAAAGTAGTGGGTAGCAGTACCGAAATGCAAGCGCATTTAGGTATAAGCGAGGAAATAAGGACCTCTAGAACAATTGAAAACATCATTTGGCACCACCTCGCTCTTGCCAGGCTTCTAACAACAATCCTGGTCCCAGGTGAGCTCTGAAACTTGCAAGAGGAGATGGGCTTGAAAGAATAAGCAATTCAGATGTGTTGTTTCAGTCCTTGGGCAGCAGGAACAGGTCACTGTGAAGCCATTGTCTGAATTAGAGAAGCTGGACTAGGAAGGTATTATAATTCCTGAAAAGCTGTAAAATGTTCTCTTTAGATAGTCTCTCATAATTATGATAGTCTCTCATAATTCCATATAACAGAGATTTTTTTTCTTTTATTTTTAATTGATAAAGTTACACATATTTATCATGTATGACATATTGTTTTGAAATATGTATACATTGTGGAATATATAAACGGAGACAATTAAAAATGCATTACCTCACATACCAAAGTTTTTTGTTGTAGAATTTTCAAGGATATCATACATTGTCATTAACTATAGTCAACATACTATGATACATCTCTGGAAATTATTCCTCTTAACTGTAATTTTGTATCTTTTGATCAATAGCTTCCCAACACCACCCCCAGCGTGTGGTAAATGCTAAGTTTCTGAATTTTATCATTCCATTCTCTACTTTCACAAGTTTGATATTGTTTAGATTCTACATGTAAGTGAGGTCATGCAGTATTTGTTGTTCTGTACCTCGCCTATTACATTTAACATAACATCTATTCTCCAGGTCTGTGTGCATCATTGCAAATGATATATTTCCTCATTTTTATAGCATATATTGTATTACATATGTATATACCACATTTTGTTTATTAATTAAGCCATTAATGGGCATGTAGGTTGATCCTGTGTATTGGTTATTGTGAATAATACTATAATGAACATGGGAGTGCAGGTGTCTCTTTGACACACTGATTTCATCTATGTATAATGATTGGTCAGTAATATCAGCTGAGATTTCACCTAGAAGTTGGAAGTCATTTGAATCTTAGGATCTGTGTTATGTAAAAAGAGGATAAAGATTCTTAGGGAGGAGAAGCAGTTATAAGAGATGGAAGGAAATTGGGGACCTGTTTCTTCAGGTGTCTTCTAGATAAACTTGGTCACTTGTATTAGTTTTCTGTTGCTGATCTAAAAAAATATTACTTTTATACTCATTAGTGGCTTTAAAATCACAAATTTATTATCTCAGTTCTGTAGATCATATGTACTTAAATTATGGGCTTGTATAGATTGAAAAAAAAAAGGACAATGGTCTCTGCTTAAGGTCTCACCAAGTCTAAATCTAGGTCTCTTCAGGGCTATGTTTCTTCTGAGTCTCTGAGTTAAGAATTTACTTCCAGGCTGGTTGAGGTTGCTGGGAAAATTGTCCCTTGTGTGAGACTAGTGTTTCTGTGTTCTTGCTCGCTATCAGCCTGGGAGTACGGTGAGAAAAGAAATTGTTGATATAGGTAAGATCTAGTTTGAACCTTGTAAGTTTCTGAGTTTGATTATGAGTTCAATAGAAAACTTTTAGTGTTGATGCAAGGAAGAGACATGACCTAGTTAGTGTTTATAGACTTCACTCTGGAATCTATATGGGAAATTAATTGTAGTTATACAGGAATAGCTATAGCAAAGAAAATAGCAATTTATGCAGTGGTCCAGGCAAAAATTATGGAATCCTGTGTAAGGGCATAATGTTAGTCCAAGATCTAAACCCCTAAGCCATAGAGCTTCATGCTTTGTGCCACGCTTTGAGGACCTTAAGATCAACTAATATCGTTTTTGAAGCTCAATAGAGTTCTAAAGAACATTCTATACAGCTTTGCTTTGCAATGATAAAAGGATAAAAATCCAACTTGGAGTAATTTGTTCAAGTTCTAAAGCAAATTGAAGACAGATTAGAACCTGTGTCTCTCAACATCTGCCCAGTGCTCCTTTGGCTGCACTCACATGCTCAGAGTTGGTCCTTGTCAAATATTTCCAAGTGAAGTATTACTCACAATACACTGATTTTTGCTAATAGAAGAAGAAGGTAAGACATTTTCAATGTCAAGGTTATCGTAGTATGGTTAACATAGCAAGGGAAAGAGGACTTGGCTACAGGTGTCTGAAAGGTGAGACTAAATGGAAAGGGCTTCTTAGACACATGCTGGCAAAAACAGCACTGATTTATTCTGATGCCACCAGGATGGCCTGGGAAGGGTAGGGCTGATTTCCTACCAGGTAAAAGCAGTGGGTTCTCAGAAGGTCAAAGCTTCAAAATGTGTGCTTGGAAAAATCATAAAGTAGGATAAAGGCTAAAATATTGTCAGTTCACACCCTGCTAATGTAGACTCTGCTATAATTAAGAAAGGTACATGTCATACTAATGTATGATAGAGGCCAAAATAAATAATAACATCTGGCCTACTGGTAACAGTGTATTATCACATAATGCAGTCTCCTCTGACTTCACTCTTCATGATCTCCTTTGCTCATTGGTATTGATTATAGTCTTATGGTGCCTGTGTAATCCTGCCAGTCACAAGTGTGTGAGTGAGTGTGTGTGTGTGTGTGTGTGTGTGTGTGTGTGTATTGATTACATTTGCATGCATTCCTTTTTTTCTTAGTGAGATCCTCGCTTAGTCTAAAGGGAATGTAGCTTTGTCTATGTGTGCCTAATGAAACAATAGGTAATTATTTACATGAGACAATTGTGTTTACTATTTTTTCTTTTATTGAAAGAGGAGAGAACAGTTTGGTAGCTTGGTGAAAGCAGAGAGAGAGAGAGAAGAAGGAGGGGAGTAGAAGCATTGAGTGGGTAACAGGTCTTGACCATCTGCTTCTTGATAGCACAGATTTGTTTTGTAAGCAAATCCCTGGGGAATGGGGTAGAGAGAAATGGGGTAAAACAGGAGAAAGGGACGGGAAGGATGGTATTTCTTTCACACATGGGCTTTGACCCTTTGGACTGAAATGTTTGGCAGCAAAAGCTAAACAACCTGCTTTTATGAGATAATTTGCAAGACAACCCACAACATATCAGTTAGCTACAGTTGTATACCAAACTTCCACCCCCACCCCAAACGTAGTGGTTTAAAACAACCATATGTTATTTTTCACAAGTCTATGGCTTGATTGGGTAATTCTGTGGAATTGAGCTGGTCTTGGTTGGACAGTTCTTCTGGTCTCCCCGGGACTCAGGCCATCAGGTGAGTGTTGTTAATCTCTCTTGGCTGGGACTACTTCCTCTGCTTCACATCTCACCCTCTGGCAGTCTGGTTTAGGCATGTGCTTACAAGTACTTTTTCAAGCCTCTGCTTATATCATACTGCTATGAGCCTGGTGGACAAAATTATACACGTGGTCTAACCCAGAGCCAGTATCCTTACTATTGGTGGACATGGATTCAGAGAGGAGTAAAAAATTTTGCAATGTATTACTTGTAAGCAAATTTTCTTCAGGCCAGCTCATAAAGGGTCATGCAGAGTTGATGAGTGGAACATTCTCTCCATTTCTAGCTTAGCTCTGATGCAATGTATACTATTAAAAAAAAAAAAAACAGCAGTGTTGGGCAGTTCAAGAGGTCTCTGCTTATGAGGCGGCAGATGGGGATATGATGGGTGAATTACTCCATGAGAAAAGCCTCCTAGATTATCCACCTTGGGCTCATGGTAAGAGTGATAAATAAACTTAGAGGAGTGTGGTTTGTGTGACCCTGGGATGCATAATCCTTATCAGGAACACAGCATTCTCTTTCAGGGTCCTGAGTGCCGTGTTGATGTTGACAACTCCCTCTAAGTGGCTTTGTAAAGGGGGACACCAACTAAAGGGGCAGAATAGAAAGACAACTATTAAGTTACTACTGAGTATATGTGGACACCCAAAATAATTGAAAATAGAGTTTTTGCTGAATGGTACTAAGGTCCTATAATCATGCAGGTAGGAGCCTTTGGAATAACAAAATTTGAGTATTTCTGCTATGGGAACTCCAGGTTGATGTAACACAGGTACATGTCAATTATATTAGCATATTTATTTATAAAGACTGATGTTTTACAATATATGCTGCAACCTAGACTTCCTACCACTTAGGATAATTGCTTCTTGAATTAGAAAGGTTTGGTATCATCATCTTGAAATGACTAATATTGAGTGTTTTTTCATCTACACAGTTTTGCACAAAATGGCACAGGAGATTTGGAAAATACCCTGTAATGGTATCAGGCCAACCTACACCAGCATCTTCATTTTTCTCTCAGAGGTGTTTAACATTAGCAAATGGCTCAATTCCTTTTAGTCTGTATTCCACATCTGAAAAATGGGGTTAATCATATCTTTCTTTTACAAAGTTGAGAAAAGGACTAATAGCACAGCACATAAAGCACCTTACCTATTGCAAGTGTTCTTCTACATGTAGCTGTTTTTATTGTCAAATATCTGGTGCATGTCAACCAGAGGCCAGGCATGGTTATCAATTTATAGATTAAATAAATAGTCCATGGTTCCTGCACCTCACCTAGAAATTTAATGAATAAACAAATGTATAATGATATGTCTGTCTCCCCCTACATAAGAATGGATTTCTTTAGATTATGATCATACTGCATTCTTAATTGTAGACCCAGCATCTTCAGCATCATTAAAGGGCTTGATGAGTCAATGTCTTCTGAAATAAATTGTGTCATATCTTGGAAGACTTTTTTTTCTTATCACAAGTAACAGATTATCATAGAGAATAGGTGTTTAATGCAATTTGGAAAAAGTGAATCAAGAAAGAATTTTAAAAGAAAAGGAGGGAGGGAGGAAGAAGAAAAAGAAAAGGCTCTTCTTGTAGTTGTTTCCACCTGAATTCTTGAATATTTGTTCTTGAGAAATACTGCTGCCTATCTCATATGGAGACATTTCTGCAAGAGAGAATGGACAGGCAACACAATATAATTATGGCCCCAGGCAACCTGGGCCAGGGTGGAGGCAGCTGGGAGGGGAGGACATGTAATTCCCCAGTTCCCCTACTCTTGCAATGAGACTGCTTTTTTCTTTTTCTGTTTTTTAACCCTCTTATTGACAGCCAGTTCCTCCTCCCCCAGTGCTCATGCATGTTCATCTCAGATACCACAGTCTCCCCCAGTTCTTTTCTCTCAACACCAAGCATAGTAGTAATTTATCTTCCCATGGCTAAATCCCACGAGGGAGCTCCCATCCCCACTCTCCTCAACCCCCAATACCATAACCTCTCGCCACCCAAGCATTGTTCCCCATCAGCTCTTACCCCCAAACTCTCAGTTGTCAGAATCCGTGGAAATTAATTGATGGGGAGTGTAGTAAATCAAAACATTCCATGCAGACTGCCCTAGCTTTCAAGGGGAACAGGGAGTATTTAAAAGAATCAGGAGGAGGAACTAGCATCAAGCAAGGTGGGGATGGGGAAGGAAACTCAGAGGAAGAGAAAATTTGAAAAATTGAATTTAGGGTTCATGTATTAGAGATTTGGCCCCTGTGTTTCTTGGGGCAATGTTGTTACATGAAATAAGTACTGTCTTGAACTTTCAATGAAACTATGACCATATGTTCTGAGGTTGGAAAGATGCCTACCCCTCCCCTGCACCCTTAACTCCCCTCCTGCCCCTGATCCCAGTGATTTACTTAGGCTCTGATTAAGTTTAGTGAAATCCATATCTTTGCTGTCACTTGCCTATATGTTACAGATGGGCTGGAGAGAAGACTTGCTGCTGGTTCAGGGGCAAAGGGGATCCCTCTCCTTGTTGGGTACCAAAAGACTCTGGAGTTCAAATGCTTGCTATGGTTCTAGTTTGATAGTCTGAGAATCCTGGGAAAACCCAAATGATAACAAAACTGGCTCAAAAGATTGGAAAAGTAAAAATCTCTCATAGATTGTAGAGTGGAAGTTTCAGGGAGGCAGATTTCAGCTCAATGGGAAGGAAAAGCAGAGGCACTCACAGGCAGTAGAAATATCCTAAAACAAAATACAGCTCCTCACTTTCTTTAACTGGGTATTAAATGCACATGTCAGGATGCTATTGAGGGACATTATAAATTGGTTGAGGGTTGGCCCTAAACCTAAGGTTTAAAAACTTTTATGGCTATGGAAAATTTTCTATTTGTTTACTTTTAATCAAACTGTACTGAACCCTCACCATGCATACAAAAAAGAAGGCAGTAATATATAATTTTGGGAAAATGATGTATTATTTTTATCATCTTAAAAAAATTTAAAATATAGGGTCATAGTATGATGATACAGTATTGATAAAGTCCTTCTTGACATGGTTGAGACTATATATGAAAACATTTTAAAATGCTGGCTATAGGGATTCTGGACAATTTTGAATTAACATAGATGATCAGAGAACTTGTGAGCAGAGTTCTGTACCAAAAGCAACAAATTTGGTAATCCAACCTAGCCCACATGCAATGTTTTAATATTTGGACTAGAACCTGTTATTTTTCATATTGCACAAATTAAATGTGTGCAGAGTCCCTGAATCATTGGAGGTCATGGAAAATCATTTGAGGCCAACTACTATAGAGATCTGTAAGCCATCACCTGCCTCTTAAGTTGTACAGTTTTAAGACTCTTGAGTATATTAAAGGTTGGGGGATTTCTCATTTATGGGACAGACTGACTGAATCTTGTATTTCTTTATGAGCATGTTGTTCTCATTGAGAAATTATCCTATAGTGCTTGGACCATTTGTGAAACTGGGGCTGAAAAGCAACTTAATTTCATGTGACTGATCAATGTAGGTTTTTCTAATAAGTATTATAAAGGATAATGTATCATTTCAAATATAGGTCTTAGTTCAAGTTCCTAGAAGCAGAACTCAAGATAAGAGTTTCTGTGTAATAGTTTGTCTTGGGGGTAACAAAAGAAAGCAGCAGTAAGGATATGAGGAAGTATGAGGAGGAAATCAATAAGGTAAGTCATCAAGCAAGCTACAATTATGGAGGTCTTGTTCTACTGAGGAACTCTAGGAAACAGTGTTGAACAGGAACCTAAAGTTATCTTATGGGCCCCACCTCACACCCACAAAAAAGATGATTATTAAAACAAAACAAAACCCAGAAAATAATGTGTTGGCAAGGAGGTGGAGAAGTAGGAATGCTTGTAGACTGTTGGTGGTAATGTAAAAGCAGTGCAGTCATTATAAAGAAACACACAGCAATTCCCCAAGTAATCTAAATGGAGTGACCATATGATCTGGTTATTCTCTTCTAGGTATATACACCAAAGGAATAGAAAGAAGGGACTCACACAGAACATTGTGATGCTGTGTTCATAATAACATTATTTACAATAGTAACACGGTACCCAGTAGTTGATGAGAGTAGTGGATTCAGGATGTGTGTGTGTGTGTATGAATACATATGGCTGAAAACTGAGGATATTATGTTAAGTGAAATCAGCTGGTCAGAAGACTGTGCTTCTACTTATATACATAGCTAGAGTAGTCAAGCTCCTGGATACAGAAGTGGAATGGTGGTTGCCAAGGGCTTGGGTAAGGAAATGGGCAGTTCATGTTTAATGGGTACAGAGCTTTGGTTCTATAAGATTGTGAAAAAGTTTGGCAAGTCATTACATAGCAGGAAATCTACTAAAGACTACTGAATTATACATGTAAAAATGGCTAAGGTGCTGGGCATGGTGGGGCATGCCTATAATCTCAGCAGCTCAGAAGGCTGAAGCCGGAGGATCGCAAGTTCAAAGCCAGCCTCAGCAAAAGCAAGGCATTAAGCAACTCAGTAAGACCCTGTCTCTAAATAAAATACAAAATAGGGCTGAGGATGTGGCTAAGTGGTCAAGTATCCCTGATTTTAATCCCTAGTACCCCCCCCCCCCAAATAGTTAAAGTGATACATTTTATATTCGTTTTATTTTATCATAATTAAAAAGTAACCCACAGGAGAAAGCAAGCTATATTTTTGTATGTGAAAGCCCTTCAGTCACTGGTTGAAGGATGCTCCTAAAAGATTAATGTTCCCATTGCATTTCTGCTCTGCCTCAGTTACAAGTCAAGTGGGCTCTGATGGTCAGAGAAAGGCCCCAAACAGAAAACTGGGAGGGAGCAGTGTTGGTAGTTGGAAGTCAGACAAGTGTGCACAGAAATGGGAGGAGTAAATGTAATCACACTGTAGTCATCATACAGAAAAATACAGTATTTCCCCTAAACCATGAAAACAGGGTTACCACAGGATCTAGTGATTTCATTATAGGTATATACTATCCAGAGGAATTAAAAGAAGAGAATCAAAACAACCCTTTGTACCACTGTGCTCAGAATGTGTATGGGGCAAGCCTTTCTCCACCATGTAAAGGAAGAAAGTTTGAGAAGAACTACATCAGAGATACGTGCGAACTCTGCTGTGGAAATCACAGTAGAAAGACCTTGGATCTTGTGTTTAGAGCCAGTTTCATAGTCTAGGATCTGGAGTAGTAAAACTAGCCAAGCAATCTTTGAACAATTTTTATCTCTTTGAGCCCTAAAGCCTGCATCTCTAAAACTGGTATGATAGCACCTACAGAGGGTAATTGTCATTTCGGTATGCTATGGATATAGACTTGTTCCCAATTTGGGGGATTTAGTCATTGTGTCTTGGAGGGAAATAGGGAAGCCAATGTGGAAATATGTACCCTTTCATGTGACCTGGTCTGAAAGGAAATCTGTATATGAATGATTGGATGCTTCCGTTTTGTACTTTACAGGTCAAAGGGGAGGTTCAGACATGAAGGAATGAGGGTAACAGATTCTCTGCACTCATAGTAGGTGAAGGTCTTTGTGCCCATTGCCCAGCAGTAGCTTGTTGTTTAAGACAGGCAGGCCTAGCTGCATTCTGATACTGCAGATACTGTTCCCATCTTCTAGTATTCTTTAGAGAATTAAGTAAAATTAGATATGTAAAGCATTTCGCACAGCCTCTAGCAGAGGATCATATGGTTCCTTTCCCTCCTTGACAAAGCAGAAACTCTAACAGGACCACAGACTCTTACTTGGCAATGCAGGCTACTGGCTTTTTCTTTCTTTCTTTTATCCATCCATTTCTTTCTTTCTTATATCCATCCATTTCTTTCTTATTTCCCCCACGTATACTTTATGAACTTTTCCAGGAAAAACAAAAAAAGGTAAATGTTTATAGAATTTTTTTCTGTAACTTAATTCTACCCAGAGGAAGATACAGCAGAATAAATGATGTTTTAAGTTTGGTTATAGTTCATTGACATCATCTATCAGAGGGAATTTTGGCCTTTTTTTTTCAATTTCATATTAATTGTTGCCTTCTTTTCTTCCAGTGAAATTCCAAATAGAAACCTAAAATATGAATTAAAAATAATATCTATTTTGTTTCTGCTTTGCAATGTATTCTTTTTTTTGCCAGTAATGACTTCCTGTTTGGGATTTAGTTGTCATTCTTATCCAAGGTGGATGTATTCCCAGACTCCCACTGGGTGCCTTAAACTGTGGATAGTATCAAACCCTATATATACTGTTTTGTTATATTACATAGTTATGACTAAATCCAATTTATACATTAAGATAGCAAGAAATTAACAATAGCCAATAATGAAATATAACAATGTACTGTGATAATTTATGTAAAAGTGATTCTTCTTTCTCTTCCATCACTCCTAATCTCCCTCTCTCTGTGTCTCCAAAAGGGTGAGGGCTACTTGAATACAGCACTGTGATACTACAACAGTTGATCCGATAACTGAGGTATCTAAGTAATGAATGAGCAGGTAGCATATACAATATGGATACATTGGACAAAGAAATAATTTACAGATTGAACAGAACAGGATGATGTGATATTCCATGATGCTCTTCAAAATGCCATGTCATTTAAAACTTATAGTTATTTATTTATTGATTTCTGCATTTAGTATTGTTGGATCATTGTTGACTGTGGGTAACTGAAGTCACAGCAAGCGAAAGTATGATAGGGAGGATATTGTCAGTGATTTGTGTTTTATCTCACTTCCTTGGTTCTCCATCTGAGCAACTGCCTCAACCTCCATGCTCATCTGTACACATACTGCAACATTATGCACATAAGAGATATTCAATTAAAGTTTATCCAAGAAAGGATCCACAAAAAGCAACATTCCCATTTATCTTAGCTACTATGGGATTTCCACTCAAAGTAGCGCTTTGTTGCAGTTGTTAAATACTTCTCCATAATAGCAAAGAGAAAGGGGAACTGCCAACACCATGAGTACATAGTAGCTTATGAGTGCATGGGCGCAGAAAAATAAGACAAAAATGATGAATTAAATGATAAGTAGGATATTTATTTGTGTAATTTTTTTTCTCTTTTGTTTTAGGGTTTGTAAAAACATTAGAATTCCAATATACCATTCACCTGATTTCCATCAGTAATATCTTATATAAGCAAAGCATATTTTTAAAAATAAGGAAACTGACCTCAATCAACATTCTTCTACTGATCTTATTCATACTTTACCAGTTTGTTTTTCTTTTTAACAATTGCTGCTTATGTGCAGTTCTATGAAATTTCAACCAGTGTAGAGATTCATATAACTACAATCATGATCAGGACACAGAACTGTCCCATCTCCATAAAACACTTTCTTCCACTGTGCCTCAGTCACTCTCTCCCCAAACTTGACTCTAGAAACCATTGACTTATTATGATTTTGCCATTTTGAGAATGGTATGTAAATAGAACCATAAATTATGTAGTTTTCAGGATTAAATAATAAACTCAGTCTAATATATTCATGTAAGTTATTGGTTGTATAAGTAATTCTTGAATCACATGGTAAGTGTATGTTTAACTTGTAAGAAATTATTTTCTAGAGTGACTCAAACATTTTTCATTCCGTCCAGCATTGTGTTTGATATTTACTTGCTTTGCATCACCACAAGGAATTGCCAAAATTTTAATTTTACTCATTATATTAAGTGTGCACTGGCATCTTATTGTGTATTGAATTTGCACTTCAATAATAGTGGGTGATGTGGAACATTTTAAATGTACTTACTTGCCCTCTGTATGTCCTAAATGGTGAAGTGGCTATATCCATCTTTTGGCATTTTCTAGTAGGACTGATTGTTTTCTTACTGTCAGGTTTAGAACATTCTTTATATATTCTGGGTACAAATCCTTTGTTATGTAAATGATTTGTAAATACTTTCTCCAAGTTTATTGTGCATCTTTTCACTCTTTTAAGAGCATCTTTAACAGAAAAAAATTTAATTTTAAGACATCATTTTAATGTTTTTTATTCTTTTATAGATCATGCTTTTTGTGTCAAATCTAAGAATTATTCATTCAACCATAATTCTCCTATGCATTTAAGAAAAATTTTTCTAGTTGTAAATTTTACATTTAAATCTATGATCCACACTAATTTTTCTGTAAGGTGTGAAAATCTCACAGTACTAATTTTTACTTTTTGGACTATGGATTTCCAGTTGTTTCAGATCATCAGTTTAAGTCTATCTTTTTTTTCTATTGAATTGTTAATTTTTCTTCAAAAAAATTAGATGTATTTTCTTGGACTTGTTTTTAAGTTCTGTATGCAGTTTCATTGATCTATGTGTTTATCTAATAAGATTATTTTAACTATATAGCAAATTTTCAAATGAGGTCATTTAATTTCTCCAACTTTATTATTCTTTTCCAAAATATTTAATTCCTTGGCTTTCAATTTTTTTTTTGAATCAGACTGTCTATACAAAGATTCCTACTGGAATTTGATAGAAATTGCATTAAACCTATTTGGAGCAAACTTACAATTTTACTTTATTGAGTTTTCAATTTATGAATATAGTATATTTCTCCAATGAAGTTTTTTTTTTTTTTTTTTTGTACTGGAGATTGAACTCAGGGGTACTCGACCCCTGAGCCACATCCCCAGCTCTATTTTGTGTTTTATTTAGAGACAGAGTCTCACTGAGTTGCTTAATGCCTTGCAATTGGTGCGGCTGGCTTTGAACTTGGGATTCTCCTGTCTCAGACTCTCAAAGTGCTGGGATTACAAGCGTGCACCACCACCGGCATCCACTGGAGTATTTTTTAAAATGTATTTCAGAAGTGTTTTATAGTTTTATCAGTTGCTAATAGAGATACCATATATGTTTTGTTAGATTTATACCTGTTTTTTACCTAAGACTTATACTTAAAACCTCATCTTTTTGGGAAACATTATAAGTAGCATTTTGTTGTTAACTCAGACTTCTGATTGTTCATGGTTAGAATATAGAATTATTTTTGTTGCTATTTTCTACTGGCCTTGTATCCAGCAAACTTGTTAAACTCACCAAACTGCTCTGAAATTTATCTTGTAAAGTCATTGCAATTCTCTACATAGAAAACTCTTTTGTTCTTTTCTTATTGTCCTCAGTCAGTAAATTTCTTGGGACATGAGAATTAAAGAGGACCTAATGTCATCATCATATATATCCCCTTAAAGGAATGGAAAAATAATATAGTCTTAGGGCTCATGTAGCAAACAAACAGAACGCACTCCCCCGCCTCAAAAAAGCCAACAACAAAAACAAAAATTCCTGTTACCTGGAAGTGGGAGAAACACTGAGCTATCAGGACACATTTTTTTCAGACTGAGAGAGAAAAGGACTAATAAGTTCTGTGACATCTGATTAAATATAAGTAAGTAAGTAAGTAAATATATGCAACAAAATGAATCCTTCTAGCTCTTGTGAATGGCTATTTTACTTAATGCATTTGTTTCCAGATTGGGTCCCATGAGAGGAGCAGCTACCAGATTGCAGTTAAACACCATGACCTAAAGCCATCAAGTCTTGTTCTCAAAGAGAGCACATTATATGGCACTCTCCTGCTGTTAACTCTTTTTTGTTTGTTTGTTTGTTTGTTTGTTTTTTGGTACTAGGGATTGAACTCAGGGATACTCAACCACTGAGCCACATCCCCAGCCCTATTTTGTGTTTTATGTAGAGACAGGGTCTCACTAAGTTGCTTAGTACCTCGCTGTTGCTGAAGCTGGCTTTGAACTTGCGATTCTGCTGTCTCAGCTTCCCAAAGTGCTGGGATTACAAGCATGAGCCACCGTGCCCGGCTTGTTGTTAACTCTTGATTCCAATCTTATATTTAAAAATATGTCTGCTTCGTTATAAAAATGTAGTGCATGGGGTATGGGTTCAAGAAGACTTGTTTGAGTCTTTGCTGAGTAATCTTGAATAGGTAACTTGATATGAGTCTCCAATTATCTAGAAAAATGGGAACAGTCCCAAATATTTCATTTTATAGTATATTTCACAGATCTTCATAATGCAATGAGGTAGGTGTCATTATCCCAATTTTACAAATGGAGAACTGTGACCTACAGGATTAACATCACTCAAGATCAGTCTACTTCTAAAAGGACAAGTGTACAATTGGATCAAAGGGCTGTTGAACCCTAACGAAGCCTGCGCACTTAACCATGAAAGTAGAGAAAGTCCCAACTGGCAGAATAAAGAAACTAACAAAGTGTAACAGGACCACAGAGGAGAGATGAGAAGGACTATGCACCACAAGGCCACATTCTGGCTTTGGAGGAGGGAAAATTACCTGCCAGGTATAGTTTATTGATTTACTGCAATTATATTATAAACATGATCATTAACAGTGAAACCATAAGGAGATACCTAGTGCACTTCAGACATATCATGCACCCTCGAAGCATTTAAATGTAAAAGATCATTGTTAGAATTGGATTTTTAATTAATGAGATATTTCTCTACAAACTATTTATACAAATTTCCAGTGAACAGAACTTAAGACAGAGACATACAAGTGTATAGCAACAATGGGAAAATAAAAATTTCACTGCCTGTTTCTGAAAAGTAAACTTGGGGCTGAATTAAGAAGCTTTAAAATTGTTTTGCTTTACCATATTGTAAATGTAAGAAGAGAGAAACAGAAACATAAAGTATGCTGATACCTATGGAGAAGGTGTTTTTCCCATCTTGTAGAAAGGATCAAAGAGCAATTGGACTTATTTATGGTTCCACAGTCAGTAGATTCCAGACTCAGTGCCCTCTGCCAGGCTTTCCTGATCCCAAAGATGTGCTCCACCATGTGCTTCATGCTGCGTCTCAGAGAATAAACAATACTTGTCCTGCTTCTGATTCTAAGGAATGACTTGCCAATCTTTCAGAGGAATTGAATAAGGGATCCACTATACAGCATTATTGCTACTGACAAAACCAATGAATCATTAACATCTCTAACAGAGTGGTAACTGTTCCTGCTATAGTTGTCTTGTCCTCTTTCCATCCCGAGTTTTGGATTAAATATTCATTCACCATTAAAATATTAATGCAAACCCACTGTTTCTGTAACAAATATTAATTTCTTATAGCATTTCCAGGCAATACATAAGTCATACATTTCATATCCCACAGGAAACTGCTCATCCTCTGGCCACTTGGGTACACAGTTCTGCCCACTCCTTCTGAGTGCAGAAGTTAGAAGAGCAGAGGAAAGGGGCAACTGATTTGTAAACCAATCTCCTGACCAGTCATTGTTTTCCTTACCGTTTTAGTGCTTTGTTGTTTCTGGTTCAGGGAATCCTCCAACCAGAAATTCAGGAATCCTATAGAATAAAGCAAGAAAGGTCATGGAGATTAGAACCTGCTCTGTAAGTTAAGTTTTTAGAAATCACTGGAGGTCAGGATTTCAGGATGGATCCTCCTCTTCCTTCATCCTAACCTCAATCACATTTTCTCTCTCCAGACATGGATTCGTTTCTGCAGATTTGAAGTTTTTCAGCTCTTATCTGATCATAAGGACAAATTTTGGGGAAAGGAGATGATTTAAACTGAGAAAGGGCTCTTCTTAGTGTCTCAGAAAGTTTCCTTTGCAAATATGATGTCAAAATGTAGACTCGAAATGTAGATTGGTTCATCACAGACTCATGAAGTCAGAATTTGGATTGAGAGTGTGTGTTTAAAGCCTAGGAAATTTTAATGCATCAAAACTCTGAGAAGCTTCAGGTTATGTGTTGAGTTAACTAGGTTTTGGGTTCATCAAATTATGGTACCACTTATTCACTGTAGGACTCCGAGAAAGTTGACTTTGTAGTTTACAAGTAAAATAGGAATGGTCACACTTCCAAATGCGATCATGAAAACTGGATGAGATTTTTGTATAAAATATTTAACACAATTCATTCACATAATAAATGTTCAATAATAATAGTATTTATGAATCATGTTGGTATTATCCAATACATAGGTAAATAACTTGGTAACTCCCAACCTGTACAGAGGAAATGGTGCCACCTAGCCCTGTTTAGCTCCTTCTCCATCAGTGCATGGGAATCCTTGTGATTGTACAATCAATAAAATAATGTCAAAGGGAGACCAGATAATGGATTGAAGTGCCAGAGTTCAAGGCTGCCTAATCAGAAGCCTCCAACATATTGTCTATAAAGGTTCAGGTTTTCAGAGTTAATTCATTTAGGGGGTGCTGAGAGGGAGATCTTTTTCTAGCAGGTCTTGAAGGAGGATGTTTACTAGGCAATTAATCATGGATATTTCAAGTTTCTGAAAGTTGATTTTTGCCCACTTCTTTCCCTTGACACATCTTGCTTGCCAGCAGAGCTCACAGGGCTATGCTACTCCATCATAGACTGGCTAGACATTAAATCTTTCTTAGTTTCTGCCTTTTCCATGTTATGAGTATTAAAATAGAAGAAATACAAAACATTTAGTCATAATAGTTATACTTTTTTTATTTTTTATTTTTTTGGGGGGGACTGGGGATTGAACTCAGGGGCACTCGGCCACTGGGCTACATCTCCCAGCCCTATTTTGAATTTTAATTAGAGATAGGGTCTCACTGAGTCACTTAGCACCTCACTTTTGCTAAGGCTGGCTGGCTTTGAACTCACAATCCTCCTGCCTCAGCCTCCCTATCCTCTGGGATTACAGGCATGCACTATTGTGTCATGCAATGCTATACTCTTTTCATTATCATTTTAAATTCTTTTCCATTGGTTTATATTTTCAAGATTTATATCTTTCAGAATTTTTAAATTAATTTTTATTCATTCTTTTCATTTTTACCTGATGATAGAATCCATTTTGACATAATTATAAAGACATGAAATATATCTTGTTCTATTTCAGTCCCCAGTACATCTCCTTCTACTTTTCTCCCCCCACCCCTGTTCCCTTCCCTCTCCTGATCTTTTGATCATTTATCCATGTTTTTAAAAAATTAATTTCTTGTGGATGTTTTATGGAATAATTACTATGATTTGCCCTTTATTGTTCCTGCTGTTTTTTTTTTTTTTCTGTTTTAACTTGCCAATTTCTCTGGTTATAGAAAAAGTACTTTAAGCCAGGAGACTACAAGGTTAAATATCACTTTAAGGTCAGAGCTGTACTGACCAAAACTTCATAAGTATTATTGGATCGATTATTAAGTTGGAGTTTCCAGTGTCTTCTGGTTGCAAATCCAAATGGTTCCAAACCAGGATGTTTTTGTTGATATTGTGGATTGAAACACAGTCTCCAGCATGTTAGCCAAATGCTCAACCACTGAACTATACTGCTAGTACTTTTTATTTTATTTTTGAGACAGGTTCTCACTGAGTTTCCCAAGCTGGCCTTGAAATTGCAATGCTCCTATCCCAGCCTCTGAAGTAGCTGGGATTAAAGCATGTGCCACTATGACTGACTCCAAACTAAGAATTTGGTAGAAATAGAACATTTATACCAAGGCAAAGTTTAGTTTGTGCTAATCTGTGCTACTCAATCCACAACTGGATTGGAATGTCCTGTTCTGGGCATTTACATTTTGTTACCAATACATATCAAGAGTAGCACAAGGAAAAATCATTTTGATAATGATATAATTAGATAAGTAAGCTAGGTAAAAGCAGGTAAAAAACTTTGGTCATAAAACTTAGGCATAAGATGGTGAGGAATGGACTAAGATGTGATCACTGGCTTCAAATCTCTTAAAGAGAAAGTGAGATTCAATGTGTCTTATGAAACTGAACATGGGTAGAATCAGAGACAATGATTAAATTTCACAGGGATGTATGATAATAAGAGAAACAGTTTTCTAACAAGGGAATTCTAAGATGGAATTAGCTAGTCCATGAGATCATAAGCTCTCTGTTCCAAAATCATTCTAGCAAAGACTAGAGGAAGGGCTGCTATTGGTATCAATCTTTTAGTGGTGAGAATCTATGGATGAGTCATGCATTCTGTACAGAAAGCATTTCCCAAAGTGTTATGTTTTAATGTATGAGTTACATACTCAAGTAAGTTTGAGAAATGTATATTTGACTTAAACACCATTCTAGAGCATTTATTTAGTTAAGGAATATTGAAAATCTCTAAAATGAAAAAAAACTATGTAAACAGATTCCTAAAGTTGTTTAGCTTCAAACTCTTTCTTTATAATACAGCTTTTCTAGCAAAATATCTCATGGTACTACCTTGTCATGTCTTTATGTACTGTTGCAGTGGTAGAGCGAGCTTTAGCATCAGAAAGAGAAGGGCCCAGAGCATGGCTCTGCCATCTACTAGCCATGAATATGTTAACAATATGCTTTTATCTCTCTCTGCTTCCTTTATCTCATGCACAACACCTATAAAAGGCACAGAGAATAACGCTAAGTACATTGCAAGGATGTGATAAATGTTAATTATTAATGTCATCATCATCATTCTGATGAGGGAGTTTGTTTCTACAGTAATCTTTAGAATTATTTGAAATTTAATTGAATAACATTAGCTTCTGGGGGGTGAATTTGCAATTTTAATTTAATATTAAAATATGCACAGACTCTGACTCTTTTATTCCTCTTTAAGAAATCTACCTTCAAAAATATGTGCACATAGGCACAAATATGCAAGTGTACTAGAGCTGATGTATAATATAAAAAGACTAAAAAAAATCTAAATATCTATCACTAGGGACTTTTTATGAAAACAACAGAACAGAACAGAACAAAACTTTCCATTGTGGAATTTAATAGGATTATTAAAAAGAATGATATAGATATGTTGGTGTTGACATGAAAACATTGTTCATGGCTGTATCCCAGTGTCTTAGTGCCATAACCTGGCTCATGTTACATAGTAACTATTTTTCAATAGTATGAACCAATTCCATGATATATTGCTGAGAGCATATGTATATGAACACACATACACATATCAGCAGCTAGGGACCCTTGTCACTACACACCAAAGCTCAATTGTTGGCCTGAATATGTAAATGTCTTCCCTATGTCTTCTGTTATCTTGCAGGAATTTTTCCATGTTTTTGAATGTACTTTTATGCTTTCCTGTGAACTTGGGATCTAGCTTTCAATCCTTTATATATATATATATGTATGTATATATATATGTATGTATATATATATACATACATATATATATACATACATATATATATATATACATATATAAGCATCAAGTAGCATCAAATCGTTTTTTTTTCATTTTTGTTGACATTGTTGAAGGTGTGGAACTGTAATTGTGCATGTGGGGTGGCACTGAAACAAGATTGGCCTTCTGTTATGATGGTGTCTTCAGTAGCACTTCTTTCCCCTTCCTTTAGCCTTCTCTCACCTCCATCTCCAGAGTAACCGATAACTCCTGCGTTTGTTTCCTGCCAAAATCTTCCAGCCATACCAAGGGCTTATATTTTCTAAACTTACGAGCTCATTTTCATACTTATCCTCAAATAAATGCCCTTTGTTCAAGAAATTCCACCACTTTCCCAACTTAATTGCAATTATAAGCTTATAGACAAAAGCATGTAAAGATACACATCACAACATTAATAGTCACAATCTTTGGGGTGTGGACATATAAACAATGGGGTATATGCTTGGCTAAAGGCTTTTAATGTTTTCATGGATATATTTCTCCATTGCTTGAATTTTATAGAAGGATGTACATTTTATGTTTGTAAAACAAAATAATAAAGGAAAGACACAGTTGAAGCTCAACATTTCTACTTTGCATAGAAGGACCTGTGATAAGTGAAGAATCGAGCCTGTATGGGATAAAACAATAAAACATGGAAGGCCAATTGCAAGAGGACTTGACTCTGCTGTCACTGATATAATTTTGCAGCCCAATGTTTTAGGGAGCTTGAATGTTCTTGAGTAATCTTTTAGCAGAGACATAAGAGCAGCCAAAAACTAGCATTTCTATATTAAGCATTTGTTGTACCCTGAAATTAAAAGCTTCAATTTAGTCATGAGAAGAGCATGTTGTTCAAATAAAGTCCCGGCTGATACTGTGGTTATACACCTGCAAGAGAGAGCTCTGCAGAAAGCTTGCCAGCAACCATCCATTATGCTAAATAGCAGCGCAAGCACTGGATACCTGGCTGCTGAGATAATGATACTGATGGTGTTTGATCATTTGGGGCTGTGACTAATCTTACTTCCTTCTTTTTTCCAATGCTTAAAATTAAATCCTTCTTTTTCTTCTGAATGGTTGATTTCTTTAAAAAATATTGCTAGTTGATGGTTCTGAGGATGTAAAGTTCCATTGTCTTTTTTCTTGAAGAGCCAGGAAGTGTTATTTCACTGTGCATTTTGTCTTGGCCCCAGAAGGTTCATGGGGCAGCAGAAAAGAAATAAAAATCAGAATAAAAACAAGACTCACCAGAATACAAATAGTAGCTAAATTTTGAGGGCTGGCTATATACTAAGTACCTCAACAAAAAATTTTGCATGTGAGAGTGCTGATTCAACCCTTTCACCAATTCGTGAGATCAGGGTAATCTTTTTAGGCTCAGTTGATGGTTAAAGAAACTGCAATTCAATTTGGTCAATCTGCCCAAGGTGAGTGAACCAACCAGGCTGTCGCATCTCAATGAGCTCCACCAAGAGCTATTTACTTTGTTAAGTGACTAAGAACCATGAAATCAAGGACACTCATAGACAGAATTCTATCCACTTTATTTCACAGGAAGGGGGCTGACATCAGATTGGAAATTGACATCCTGACCCTGCAGATGTAAGCTTGTTGATGAGAGACTAGGAAACTCCATCTGGTATCTCTACTTCCTGGTGTAAACAATGAGTCCAAAAGGAGAGAAGTCCTCAAGATTCTTACTGCCTTACTTAGCTCCACCAATAGCCATGTGAATCAGGCCCCCAGCATTTGCATTCATCTTTTCAGAAGGCAACCTTTCTCCTGATGAGAGAATCCTCTACCTTCTAGGAAGAACAAATTCGTCCACAAGCTGCCCAGATGATCAGACAGGAGGAGTACTGACGTGGTTGCCATCTAGTTTGGGAATGGGAACATATTGCTGACATGTTCTGAAAAGCCCATTAACATTCACTGAATTATTCAGTTCCTGCCTTGCTCCTTCTATGGTTTTCTTCTCTGGTTATATTGATCTGTCTTCTATGGTTTTATTCAGATTTTTCTAACACCCCCATCTTCAGGAAAAAGTCCATGCTTTTAAGCTTTCATGTATAGCTAAGTTTGGAAGAAAGTCCCTTGATCAGAACAATTTGGGTTCCATTTTACTTTATTCTGCCACAGCCACTGGGGTAGAGAAGTGGCTGGGCTTGGGTGGGAGATACTCTTGTCAGGGAAAATGCATTCAGATTCCAACACTACCATCACTAACTCTCCAAACTTGGACCTGCCTCTTCCCTGTCTGAGACCAAGTCTTTCTTCTCCAATTTTACAAATGAACCACAGTATCACTTTAACTAATTTACATGGGTGTTGAAAGTACTAAGTAGAAAGAAACATACATAAACCTTCTTATAAACAAAGAAATATGAAAAGAATTTCATATATGTTGTAGATATAATTACATATTATGCAATTGCATATTATTAAAATTATATATTACATATAGATCACTATTACAACATTGAAACAGTAGAGAGAAAGCCTGAATTTGTCTTTAACCTTGGTGAATTCTGATATATCAAAAAAGCTTTTTTAAAACCTACCATACATGCAAATTGACTTCAAAGAATATCAAATTGCAAGAGTTCAAACTGTTCTCTTTAGCATCTTGATTCATGCTTCTGTGATTACTACTTAGAAACATTGTCCTATAAAAGTCCAGGGATCAAGTGCTCAATATTGTGTCCCAAGATTTTTTTAGATATTAATGTTTTCCCAAGCTACCATTCCCTCTAGTTAATGTAAACCTTTGTATAGGAGGGAAAAAGACACTACTAGAATAAGTACATCACTTATGTTTCAAACTAGCACTCTAGGCTGAAAGGGTTATCTGGAAATTTGGCACATAAGGGGAAAAAAGGTGTATACCTTTGTCAGACAAACATGAAATGAATATCAGCGACATAAATATGATTAAGATTGGATGGTGAGGGTTGAGCAATTGACTAAAATGACTCATTCTTACCTCATTCACATTTATTAACAGTAATAATAATAGTGGCCTGCAGAATGGCTCCAATGTGTCAGAGCTTTGTATGCATCATCTCATTTAATCTTCCTAATAAATCTGTGGTATGAAGGTTAATGCCCACTTCTAAGAAATGAAGAAACTAAGGATTAAACATATTAAAAAATTGCCAATATCTCAAAAATGAGCAAGGGTAGAGACTTCATTAGAAACCAGAGTTACCTAAATGCAAAACATTTTGTGTAACACAAATCATGTTTTTTTCTTGGATAGATTTTACAGGACTCCATACACAGCTCATGGTCAACTTGGTTATGTTGAGTTAGCATTGCTGCACAACTATTCAAATAGCTAGAGAAAAGGAGAAAACTTCAGTATAGATTACATTGAATGATAAGAGGGTAGAACCATTGGTGGTCTATAAATCATAAATACTGAGTTTTCTTCCCATGTTGGACATTAATATTTTGTGTGATTTGGGGCAGGCCACTAAATTTCTGCACGCTTTAATTTTTTTTCTTTTTTTTAGTTTTTTTGGAGGGTATCGGAGATTGAACTCAGGGGCACTTGGCCACTGAGCCACATCCCCAGGCCTATTTTGTATTTTATTTAGAGACAGCATCTCACTCTGTTGCTTAGCACCTCGCTTTTGCTGAAGCTGGCTTTGAACTCACTATCCTCCTGCCTCAGCCTCCCGAGCTGCTGGGATTACAGGCATGTGCCACCTCACCCATCTTGCATACCTAAATTTTGATGCCTGTAAATGGTGATGGTCATGCTCGCCTTATGTGTCTAGTAGGGTGGTTCCAGAAATCACATGAGATGTCAGGAAGTATTTGACAATAGAAAGACATTGCTGTTATCATTGCACTTTGTGACTAAGATAGGGTTTAGGGTATCTCTGAAAAAAAAAATAACTGTGATAAACTTACATAAGCAAAGTTCTGGGGGGATTGGGGCAAAGGTATGTGTGGAGGGGAGGTGGAGTGGGCCTGATGAGCTAGAGGGCACTGAGGTCCTGAGAATCATTGCAAGAGTTTGTGGGAGGTTGGATTCAGACTAGGATGACAAGTCTGTAGGGTGAACTAGGGGTGAGACAGGTGAGGCATAGAAGTGGGTTTTGGGAGAGGTCAAAGATGGGAATGACTGACTCATCACTTCACATCTGACTCCGTCACCTGGAACCACAAAACAGGTGCTAACCCTACAGAGTAGCTTGGGGCAGGAGAAAAAAGAAAAGATTGATTTCATAAATTTTTATTGGGTAACTACTAAGTGCACGGGAATGCAAAGGGTCAGGAGTGGTGATCATAAAGGGAAGAGTCATAGGGCAGAGTGGCTAAACGTTTGAAAAGTGATTAAGAGAGAACCTCCAATCATTTTAGCATTTATGAATGAGTGGTAGCAATGATAATGGTGATGTTTATTTTATATTCAGAAAATTTGAAGTATAAAAGTGCGTAAAGTATAGTCCCTAATTTCAAGAAGTTCACAGTCAGCCAGAATAGGCCTAAAGCAGAACAGGAAAGAATTGGAAGAAAGATAAAAAAATCTGTGGTAGATGACTTGCAAAAATGTCTCCAAAATCCTATGCATTACTGTATCCATACCCTTCCCAGTGATCCTTGATATCTTCCCCACCAAGAAGTGAAGTCTATTTCTCCAACTCTTGAATCCAGATTAGCTCTTGAAACTTGGCTTTAGTAACATAATGTGCCAGTTTTTAATCTAGATCCAAGAAGCCTTGCATGTTTTTTTCTTTCTCTTTTAGATCCTTGCCAGCTGCCATGAGGGCAAGCCCAGACCAGCTAGATGATGAAAGATAGCGAAGTCACCCTATTGCCCCAATTGACCAATTGCAAAAAAAAAATGAGTGAAGCTATTCTAGATGAGCCAGCCCTAGCTGAACCACCAGCAGACTCCAAATACATGTGTGAGCCCAGCTGAGATCACTCGAGCTTAGAGAGACCACAACTTCCCATCAGCTCTGAAGACTTGTGGGTAGTGAGAAGGTGTCTTTATTTTAAGCCACTGAGCATTTGGGTGGCTTGGTATGCAGTCACAGACAGCTGACACAGGAGCTGATATTCAGCTCTATGTACCATCTTCTACAATCATGAATGCGCAGTGAGGTTTTACATCATTGATACCATTTTGCACATGAGGAAATAAAGATTTGGTGAAGTGAGAAATACTTAATATATGGTCATATGATAAGAAGTGGTAGATCAAGCTTTCACATAGCTGTCTGACTCCAAATCCTATGGAATCGACACATTATCTTACATAAGGTAAAAAATGTATTATAAGTTGATGAGGGTGGTTGCCTTTGGGAAAAAAGTTCAGAGTGGTAGAGAGTGTAGAACAGTCATCCAGGTATATATATACACATTGGAGTTTTATTTGGTCATAAACAAAAACAAAAGTATGTCATTTGCCTGAACATAGATGCAACTTGAGATCATCATGTTAAGAGAAATAAGACAGGCTCAGAAAACCAAGGGTCCTATGTTTCCTCTGATATGTAGAAGCTAGAGAGGAAAAAAAAATGGGATAATTAGGGGAGAATCCCATGAAAATAGAAAGGAGATTTGTGGAGTAGAGGAAAAAGGACTTTGGTGAGGGAGGAGAGGGAGGGAAAGGAAGGACACTGGGGAATGAAATGGGCCAAATTATGTTATGTACATACATATACATGTAACAATGAATCTCATTATTATGTATTACTATAATGCACAAACAAAATTATGTGTAAGCAAGCAAAGAAGTAACCCAAAACAAGAAACAAACCAAACAATCCAGGGGTGGGGTTCCAGGAAGGCATGAACCAAAGTGTGAGCAAGAGAACACCAGGACTGAAACCCATAAAGGTCAAGTGGGATGATTCTTGTCTAACCTTTACAAATAATGAGAGAGAGAAAAAGTTAATCACCAAGTAGAAGCTGGGGACACAAGGAGGGATTTCAGGAAGTAAGGATGACACAGGTAAGGACTAGAGACATGATGAATCAATGTCCCCATCCAAAACACATGTGACTTTAAGCAGGAAAGAAGTAAAATGGTTAAAATTAGAAAATCATAACAAATCTTAGGCCAGCACAGAATTTCTAGTAATCCTTGCCCACTCCCCACTAACCCCTAACCTTAACCTGCTTCCAGGAGGGGTGTTTGCAAGAGAAATCTGGAAAGAGTTTTCAATGATCATGGCCTAGTAAAGTCTGCGCCTTGAGTACATGCCCTGATGTCTTCTACATTTACCACAGACCCTTGGTTCAAGATTCTTTCTTCTGCTCTGTGAGTAAAGACATACCTCAAGTTTTTGTTTTTGGGATCAGGGTTATTATTGCTCACTAACAATTCTGACCACACAGTAGGATAATCCTTCTGTGCATAGAGTAGGTTTATACTTCCACCGTCTTTTGTGGTCAAGTGGAAAATGAGTGTAGTATGTAAAGCCAGGAGACCAAAAGGTGGCAAATAAAATCACTGGGCAAGGTTTTATTGGGATGTACGCTATAGGGCGAATCCCCCATCCAACAGAGCGGGAGGGGAGAACTGCACACGTGTCCTACAGTACAGAAAATTTAAAGGGGGCTGAGGTTGTGGCTCAGTGGTAGAGCACTTGTCTTGCATGCATGAGGCACTGGGTTCAGTCCTCAGCACCACATAAAAATAAATAAAGATACTGTGTCCATCTACAACTAAAAAAATTAAAAAAAAAAAAAGGCCCAGGCAGGAACAGGAGGTATTGGGGCAGGAAAAGGAGGGCCTGGGCAGGAAAAAGAGGGCTTAGGGTAGGAAGAGGAGGTATGTGGAGTCCATGTTCCCCTGGGGTTGGTCAGGGGATTCTGCTGAGGTCAGAGTCCTTCCCTGATGAGTCAGGAGAAGTCTGCTGATTGGTAGGAGATGCCATTACTGCTTACGCGTCAGCATCTGGTTGATTGCTCCTTTGCCCATGCGGGCTGCTTGATGCTTCCTTCCCCGTGGCCGCAGCAACAATACCAAGTCTGCCATGTTGTATGTTCTGTGTCCTTCTCACAAGAAGAAGCGTGAGACCTCGAGCTGACCTAACATAATAATGGTCAATGAATTGTAAAGGTAATTGATACATATATTGTCCATGCCAGGCTACTTGAGTGATAGCAATTAGTGGACAACTAACAATGAAAACAATAAATAAACTTTTGTTATTTAAAACCACTGAAAGTTGCAGGTTGGTTGTTACTGAAGCAACACCTAATTTGTTCTGATTAAGAAGCCCTCTTCTTTTTGCTGGTAAAAAATCAGAATTTCTCAAAATGTGTTCTCTGGGCAACAAGGTCACAGAGTTGTCTATTAAAATATTTCTACCATCAGTAAACTCTGAGAAACTATGCCTACCCTATTCATATCTTAGAAAATCACATTAATCTGGAATAAATTAGAATATACTATATTAGACTCTAACTTTAACAAATCCATCTATTTAGATTTCAAACACAAACTATATGCAGATTATTTCTAAATATATAACTCCTATCATCTTGATATGCTTACATAGAATGTTATTCTGGCATTTTAAATTCAATATGGCAGATTCTAAATTCATAATCATCCTATACCTTACTCTATTCTACTTATTTATTTACTATTCTTCTCCTAAGGCATTAAACTCCCTTCCATTTTCTATTTTTATCAATTAAAAACTCTCTGAAGTAATTAAATTCATCTAATTCATCACTATGTATGCCTACACCAAGTACAAATATCGACCCATAGTAGGTGCTAATAATGTTTTTTCAATGACTGGCACCCAGGAGTCACCTAAGAACCTTGAAGATGTGTGTTCCTCCTTTTACAATATGACACTCAGGGAAATAACATAGGCTTCAGAGTCAGAGGAAATTAGGAATTTCCACCCCCTTTCATATCCTATGAATTTGGCATCTTTCTGAGTTTTCATAAAATCGAGCTAAGAATATTGCCATACTATGTTGTTGAGACTCACCAAACATGTAAAGTTGCTTAAAAAAAATTGACTTTCCTTGCTTTGCCTCTTTTTTTTTTTTTTGGTACTGAGGATTAAACTCAGAGCTACTCGACCACTGAGCCACATCTCCAGCCCTGTTTTTTGTTTTATGTAGAGACAGGGTCTCACTGAGCTGCTTCGCTCCTTGCCATTGCTGAGGC
This sequence comes from Geosciurus inauris, assembly GCA_004024805.1. Lineage (NCBI taxonomy): Eukaryota > Metazoa > Chordata > Mammalia > Rodentia > Sciuridae > Geosciurus > Geosciurus inauris. The sequence continues at coordinate 46,491 of PVHX01011234.1, forward strand.
TGGCTTTGAACTTGCGATTCTCCTGTCTCAGTCTCCCACAGTTTTGCTTTTCCTCTTGAACAAGTAACTATTAGTGACAATGCTTATGTACTGTTGGTAAAATTTGAATTAATTTTCTGGATAGAAATTACAACCCTATCAAGGTTATATTCAACTTCTTGCACAATGAAATCTCACTGTGATCAAGACTTGATTGTGATTCTAGTTTCTTAATACACTATGGCTCTATTTGCACCTTTCTCTTTCTTCTCAATCATCACATCCTTTTCTCCCTGTCATTATCTACCACTTACCTCCATCTTTCTGATCTTCTCTTAACACCTTTGGTCTTTGTACTAACCCATTCAGCACCCTGCACCCAAAGAGATCTTCTGAACTGACATCACACTCTTCTTTGAATGGCACTCCCTTGCATTTAGAACCAAGCTCCCTTCTTGGCTTGGCTTAGCAGAGAGGCACTTCATAGTGTGCCTTCTCTTACCTCTTTAGCCTTATCTCCCACCAACAGTTCCTCTCCACCTACCTGTCCTTAAACTCCTGCACTTGAACTATACTGAACTGGATGATGCAGAGCCTGTGCTTGCTCACCTCGTCATGCTGCATCAGTGCTGGTCCTCTATAGTGAAGGACACTGTATCCTAGCCTGTCATCTAGGTCACATCAATTCATCCTTCAAGGTTTGCCTAATGTGTTACTTGTCCAGAAAACCTTCCTTGGCTGCATTCTCATTGCATTCTCCATTCTATACACATTCTGCTTCCCTGATCAGACGTGTATTAGATTACTGGTCTACCTTTCCCACTAGGAATCCCATGAGGGCAGGCACAATACTTAAACCAATAGAAGCTCAGCAGAGAGATGCGATTTGAATGAGCAAGTGAGTACTTTAGGACAACTGGCAATCATTAATTCTATTCATTGACTATTGATCATTCTGTCTCTCGATCATGTGGCAGAATGCACTTTCTTGCCTCCTTTTGGTGGTTGAGCCAAGTAATTAGTCTATAAGATGTGAGTATCATTTGTGAGTTGAACCTTTAATTGTCATTGTGAAACCCTCCAGAGCTCTTCCCCTTCTAACAGAGATGAGCAACATTAAAGTTGACTTCTCCATGAGCCTATGTCCTATAAGGACACATAAGAAAGAAAGAAATGTTTTTCATTTTAAGTAATTGAGCTCCCAGGGTTGTTTGTTACTGCAACATAACCCATGCTGACTGACACAGAAGGGATGCAGAAAATTTGACCTCATAGAAGTAGGAAAAAGTGATTATAGAAGTAGGAAAAAGTGATGATGTTAATAAGGCTTTTTTTCCCCCCTGAAACTAAGGACTATCCTGAGAGGTTAACCAGCAGCTGTTTCTCACCAAAGGTGACCAAGAAGAACCTAAGGGCTTGGCAGATATCCAGAGGCCCCTTTAAAATGTGTCTATCATTTGTGATCAACATATGGTTAAGGCTGGGGAAAGGAAAACACTTTTAAGGTTATTATGTCACTGGAATAAAACTCCATGCACACTGTGACTCATCTCTGTGGCTCCCCTGCTTGTGGACAGCTTGGGATAGACTTATTTTTTAAATCCAATGTTCTGTTTGAAAGTTTCCATGTAGTCAGGAAGCATAGCCAGGTCACCCTGACTATTAATGGTGTGTGTACCTAACACACAGACTTCATGAGTTTTCTCCAGGAAGACTGAATGACTGGGGAGGCTGCAGGTCTACCTGGATGTTCTCTTGAGTTCGCTCCTTTTGGTGGCTTGCAGTCATTCCGTGGGCCATTGCTTTAGTGAGAGACACTTCCTTTGCAATCCTTTTCCAAAAATAATGGTGGATATGAGAACTTACCTAAGTAATTCCAGAAAGAAAAGAGAAGAGACAGGATGGAGTCAGCATTACATTAGATATAAGCTTCAAAGGGTATTGACTCTGGACTAGGCATAGTGCTACATGTCTCCCACGGATTTATCATTTTCACCTCTCAGTGACCCTGTAAGGTAGGTATACTTATGTCCAGTTTTAAAGATGACAGAGCAAAGGCACCAAGTACAATGGCCTATAATCCCAGAAGTTTGGGAAGCTGAGGCAGGATAGCAAATTCAAAGCCAGCTTCAGCAAGGCCCTAAGCAACTTATCAAGGCCCTAACTCTAAACAAAAAATAAAAAGGACTGGAGATGTGACTCAGTGCATAAGTGCCCCTGGGTTCAATCCTTAGTACCGAAAAAACAAACAAACAAATAAATAAAAGAGCAAGGGTGCAGAGAATTTTAGTAACTTGTTAAAGTTTACGCAGTAATGCAAAGGTGGAGCCAGAGTAAAAACTGAGCAATCTGACTTCAGAGCTGTGCTCTAGCCTATGTCCTTCATTATACCCTCTCTTCAAGGAATAAAAATCTTCTAAGTCTGTCCTTTGTGTTGTACATGCATATTCATGGGAAACTCATTTTCACAGGGAAGAATTAACTTGTTAAAGATTCCCAGGTGGTAGAGACTCTTTCACTGGGCTGCTTCCTTTGGAGTCCCTTCATGTTCATCTTCCTGCTATTGATCTGGCAGGAAGTTAGCCTTCTCTTATGAAGAGCTCCAGACAGTTTTCCAAACTAAAATAAGTTTGCTTTTTGGAAGCCTATCCATTATTAATTCATTTCAACAAGCTTACTGAGGTTTTGCATGTACACCAGAACTTTCTTGGGGTCACTGAAAGGGTGAGGATAGAACCCGTTGGTAATGTCAAGAGGGAGATAAGGAGGAATGAAAATAGCACTCACTTAGGACTGGCAAAGCTTACCATCTCACACTTGACATAGATTATCTCAGTTAATATAACCCAAAAATATAGGGTATAATTTCCCCTATTTTGCAGATTAGGTAAAAAAGTCTTAGGGAACTTTAATTGGAGGGTTTGAAGTCCAAGTTTTACAAGTTCCAAAGTTAGTCACTGATCAATCCTACTAGTCTGGAAGAGGATGCTTTCCTTGAGGTATCAGAAGTAGAACAGTTCCCAGTGAGGAGCTACTGGGTCACTGACTCTGTGTGAGCCTCATCTGGGCTTTGGTTCCTGGTCCCCGCCACAGACTTACTGATTTGGGGTACCCAGGGTTACGTTTCAGAGATATGCATCATAGGGGCTTTTTGGATGATGCTTATGAACATCCTCATAAGCTTCCAATGATGCATATGTTTTACTTTTACTTTGTGAAAAGCACAGTTCATGGACTGTGAAGGGTCTTGTCTTGGAAAGGCAAAGGTAACCAATATTAATGGATAGGGCCAGAGGGGCAAGACAGGAGGTGCATGTGTGTGTGTGAGGGGGTAGTACAAATGGTGGGGAGAATCCTGTATCTCACATGATTCCAGTGTTCTTGTCAATGCCATTTCCTCCCAGGGGCTACTTACCATTCTATACAAAAGCTTATCTACCACCAATTTTCACTTCTTCATCCTGCTTTATTTTTTCTCTAGCTTTCATCTTTTCTTACCTTACTTGTGTTACTTCTTGTTGCTTTTACTCATTGTCTCTCCCCCACATAAAGTAGGCTGCATTTGGAGTTATGTTTCTCTAATTTTCCAAGGAAATGAAGTGCAGATAATGTCCTATTTAGACACACCATGGCAGCTTATATTTAGGTTACATCTCTGACATCATATTGCCTGGGTCCAAACTTTAATCTGTCATCCAATTATATAGTTCCTGGGTGACCTTGAGCCAATATGTATTGTTATAGTTTGGATATGAGTGGTCTCCCAAAAGCTCATGTGTGAAATAATGCAAGAAAGTTTGGAGGTGAAATGATTGGGTTATGTGAACCTTAACCCTATCAGTGAATTAATCCTGATAGGGAGTAACTGAATGGTAACTCTAGGCAGGTAGGGGTTATTGGGGGATGCCTTTGGGGTGTATATTTTGTACTTGTACTCTCTCTCTGATTCCTGGTGTAATATCCTGAGCTGCTTCCCTCTACCACACTCTTCCACCATGATGTTTTTCCTCATCTCAGGTCCCAAGGAATGGAGTCAGCCATCTTTAGACTGAGACCTTTGTCTCATTCTAAAGCTCCCAAATAAACTTTTTCTCCCCTAATTGTTCTTGTTGGGCCTTTTGGCCACAGCAACAAAAAAGCTGACTAAAACATATATTCACACATACACACACACACACACACACACACTGTTATTTACTGTCTATGTTTGGTGTGAAGGTGTTAATCAGTACAGCCTAGAGATTGTCACCTCAAACATTGTGTTCCAAACCCTCGTTCAAGTGTTCACTAGTCCTATGATCTTGGGCAAGTCCTGAAAAATCTTGAGCCTCAGTTTTTCATATCTGAACTGGGGACCATGGCATGTGAATTTTACATTTTTTATGTGTGTATGTTAAATCAGATAATGCATGTTTAATATATAGCACAATATCTGGCATAGAGTAGTTGGCATATAGTTGGCATCTCCCTATCACATGTCCATCTGAGTTTGAACGAATCTTAGACCACCTGGGCTAACTTTCTGCCAGTGCAAAAGTTGCCTAAACAACAGCCTTGATGAGAAGTTGACTGACTATTTCATCAATTCTAAGAAAAACAAAATTCAATTTTTGGCTGGGTAGTATTTGGTATCACTTTGACTTTTTTCCAGATAGAAATGCAAACCACTGCTTTAGACAAGACAATTTAGATTTATTGTATAGGATATGTATTCTTTTTTTTTTCCAATTGGGTGATCCTTTTTCCATTTGTGATTGTTTTCCATTTGGTGATACCTATTGTAGTATCTTGTTAATTATCCTTCAAATCTGCACTTGGGCACTGCAGCATCACCTGCTCCATGTGCTCAAGTATTAGATTTTGCTATTGAACTTGAATGTATTTTTTTTGAAACCGTTTCACAGTCAGAAGTGCAATAATTGAAAACTTGTCTCTAATAAGCAGAGGTGCCATTTGAAGCTTTCCTTATGCAAACAGTATTGCAGCTATTTTTAATTTAAGTAAGTTTAATGTTTACATGCTATCTTATTTAATCCTCACAAAAGACATTGGGGGAAGATATTGTTATATATCCTCAGGAAACTGAGGCTCGGGGTGAAGGAAACTAGTTAAAAACACATATCCAATACATGCTTTGAATTCAGGCATATATTATTTCAAGTTTCATGAGAAAAAATGTTTTCTTGCCTTACTTTTTTCCATTGATATTTCCTAGGTTGAAGAAGTCACCTTGTTATAAGTTCAATGCATGGTTAAGATGAATGTTCAATTTTATCCCTAAGCAGTCTTAGGAACCTGCTTAGCTGGGTAGTCTATTCTTTGAATTATAGAATATCATTCAGATACAGAAAACTGTAGAGAGCAAGTGTCTGGTTATATGAGTTATTTTAAACCAAACGCCATTGTGATATCATCCAGGTCAAGAAATACAGTTATCTTACCACACTGGAGGCCGTATCTTGTGTTGTGTTCCAAGTTGAACCTCTCTCTCCTTTTCTCACCTACAAAGTCCACCTCCTTCTGTTTCCTAGTAGATTTGTCACACAACCATACATCTGCAGAGACTACAATTTGGTTGTGCCTACTATTTTCTTAAAGTATGAATCTTTTAATTAAGTGTAATCATCTGTGCTTGCTCTTTCTTGCTCCCCACTTGCAGGCAAATCTAGGGCATCTGCAGAGCCATCCCTGATATGGAACTTGTTTATGCATCTTCATGGAACAGAAAATGTTCCCCTGTCCTTTCTCTTTCCTCCAAAGTGGCAGTTGGGCTATGATACTTGATCATATTTAGTTCAATCTTTTTGGCAACATTGGAGGTGGAGGTGGTGAGAGGTTTATCTGTTGGCAAATTCACCATGACGACTGGTCATATTTGTGATGACCACAGCTCTTGAACATAAATGCCTAGATTGATCAATTCACCCAGGAGAAGACAGTGATCCTCCAATTCTAGTATTTCTTTTGCACTTATCAATTGAAACACTGTTATCAAGAGTCACTATTACCTATTATTTGGTTAATTAGCAGTAAAGTTGCTATAACAAGAGTAGAATAAATGCTTCATTCTGTTTATTGATTTTCAAAGTGATAAATTGGTTTCAATTCCATTTTACTATGACATTGACCATTGAGTTTAGTGCTCCACTCTCATGTGATATATAAATATTTTGGGACAAAACAATCAACTGAAAATCATGTGTGTGTTTTCTAGCAGCTGAAATGTGCATTTTAGATGCTACTTTCTCTGAAGTGCTACTTCTTGAAGGAACACACACCTTCAACTGTTGATGAGGAAGTGTTAAGATAATAAAAAAAACACTGAATGATAAAATGTTTTATAGACTAATCAGTAATAATGTACAATTTTTCTTCTCATTGATCTTTTTCCTTCCTCCTCTTCCTACTTCCCTTTCTTCCTTTCCTCTTCCTCTTCTTTCTCTTTCATCTTGAGTGCGGAGTGTTGAAAATTTACTTAGGGTAAATTTACTTAGGGTAAATTTACGTATACTCCAAAATAATAGATGAATGGAAAAGATGCTCAGTGTTTCCTATGAGACACTGAATTAACAAAGCTCCTTTGTTCTGTGGTTCAAATCAAGAGAGACAATGAGAAAATTGACAGATTGGCGAACTTGTCAAGCAGACTCTGAAATGCTACTCGTATACTTAGAGATTCCAAGGTTTCATGAAGCCAAGGACAGATAATGAAGTTTGTACAAAATTTAGAGTGAAATATATGTATTTGTTTTGTTTTACAATCCTATCAGTTTTTCTGCTTTTGGTTTACTCAGTGAAAGGAATTGACTGTAACAATGTCTTGGGAACAATAAGGGATTTAAAGTCAGAGATTTTGTTCGAAATCCTAGACTCAATCATCTTTTTCATGGCTGGGTAAGTTTTGGGAAATTCCTTAAACTCTTTCTAATGTTTAAATAGAAGGGAAACATGCCAGTCCACTTCACAGCGTCACCATGAGCACGCAATAACCAAAGATCTGTAAAGAGCATGGTGTAGCACTGAGCTTAGAGAAAGTGCTCCCAAAATATTGGTTTCCTGATTTCCGGCCTTCTGATTTCCAGAAAATCTTAGAAATGTCATTTTTTTCTCTTCATGTCAAAAACTATTTAAATTAGAAGAATACAGGTAAATAAGCATCTATAGCAACATTTCAGGTAAAAGGTTATTAAACAAACAGACAAATGCATACTTTTTTTTTTTTTTTTGCCAAAGGGGAAAGTGTAAGAATTTTCTCAGGGGGCTATGAAGGCCAGAACAACAGGAGGGCACAACCACACAGATGCAAAGACGTGATGCACAGGTCATTTGCAAGGGTCATTGGCAGTTGAAGGTGGACATGAGGATGTGACCGTAACTGAGACTGCTAGACTTGGGGATGGGTGGAGACACCTATGTGACCCTGAGAAAGGATGACTAAGCTCTCAGTGGGTAATAACACGTCTGTATCTAAACACGAAACATCAAAAAATCAAAATAGGTATTTGGTGACTCAGCTCTAGGGAGAGATTCCTCAAATACCGGTGAGAACAAAAACACCAAGGAAGGAAGTATATTTTTAGGAGAATTAATTATGTTTGAAGAAAGTTGTTTATTTTTATTGCTGTAAAACTGCCTCACGATTCAGCTTTCTTCTGGCAAACAGCATCCCCATCAGGAAACACCCATGGATTTCTGTGCTTCCTGCCGAGTTCCATCTGTTGCTGTTACTCAGTGGCAAATGGCACCCATATCTTCCCTTGTGGACGTGTGTTTTTTCTTGGTAGGAACAAAGTCAGAAGCATATTCCTCTTAGTTTACTTGATTTCATAAAGGAGCAATCACAGTTCATTTTAAATATTTGAAATATGATTGATTTGCTCAAAAACTGTGACTATGTTGTAATTGTTGTGATTGGGAAAGATTCTTAACTTTTGGATTGCTGAGAAACCACTTTCAACAGGACATGACTTCTGTCTTTAGAGAAGGCAGTGCAGGTTGGTGAATGGGGAACTGAGCTAGAAATCCACACTTTGTAGTCTTCTCTGAGCTTGGTGGCAGGCTGCTTGTGTGACCTTGGAGACCCTGGGTGCATGCGTTCAAAAGAGCATAGGTTTGGAGACATATTGGTTCAAAATAAATTTCTGTCCCTATCATTTACTAGGTATTCAAATTCAGTTCTGCTGAGTATCAAGTGTCTTTGTATCACCAGGAGACACGTTGAGGGAAAGCCTTCCTCAGCAATGAGGCCAGCGAGTAATGCTCATATAAAAGGAGATTTCTTCATCTCCTATTTTTCTAAGTCTTTTTAAAAAACACCAGGGTATTATAATTATACATAGTAGTGGGATTCATCATGCCATATACATACATACCCATAACATAATTTGATCATTCTCATTCGATAGTACCTTCCCTTTCTGAGTCTTTTTAACTGCAAACCAAGGCAGTAATTCTGTGCTAGTTCTAGAGAGTCTAAAATATAATATACATTATAATTTAGATGAGAATCTTTGTAAATTATACTGACATTGCTATTTTAAAATGAAATTGATCAAATTATGTGCCTGTATAAATATGCCACAATGAAGCCCAGTACTCTGAGTATTCGGTATAATTATTAAACCCCAATTAAAAATTTAAGAAAATAAAATGTACTTATTTGGGCAATGTTTGGTATTAAATAAATGGGAAGAAAAATGAGGATGCACACAATTATGAAGTGCTTGTTGTATGTCAGATATTATAGATATTATAGTATGTGCATTTATTATATGTATGACTTAGGGCAAGTGATACTAGTTGCTGAAGGTGGACACCAGGATTTATGTGATGCTCTTATTACAATTCAGTGTGGCTGAAGCAAGTTTTCTTCTGAAAACTAGGACCTGAGACCTCCATGGAACATTTTACAACCTCCTTGCAACTTTGGGAGAATTAGTGTATAGAAGATTCTGAGCTCCAGGGTAGAAATGGCTTATATCACATTGCACATTTATGCTTTTTTCTTAGATTTACATACAAAACCCTCACTGAGATATAAGAGACTGGCAAATCAAGAAGGCATACATGCCCCAAAACAAAGTGAAACACTTTGCTGAACTCACTTTTTTTCTTTCGTTGCTAGACACACTTTACAAATGGGATAGTTGAGGCTGAGGGCTGTTAAATGCCATGCCCAAAGTTCACATAACTAGCAGTAGACAAGCTTCTTTCCTTTAAAGTCCTGTCAATTGCCCATGCTTTGAATAGGAGGCATGAATTCAGAGGGAGACTCATTTGCATGTTCAGATTGAGCAGGTGGTGTGAGAATCTCCCCAAAGAAAAACTATAACATTTACAGTTGTGGACAGTATGCTTTCGATGCCTAGAATCCAACAGCTCCAAATAAATACTATAAGAACTCTCGCTGGAAATAAATTCACAACAAAATCATCATGTGTGAGAAATACTGAGATTTTGTATGCACAGAGTTAGAGTAACAGGGCACAAGCAAAGCATGGATCTAGTCACTGTCCCAGGAGGGTCTTGGCCTAGTGGGGGACATAAGACAGACACTTGTGTGAACACTTATCAAAGATGACATTATCAGGGACAGAGTATCCTTGTTGAAAAAAATAGGAGGTAATTTTCAGTAGACTGGGCTCTAAGATAAGAGTATCTGGGTTTGAACCTTTCCACTAGCACTTAATAGGTATGTGACATTGGGTTAATTGTTTCCACTTGCTGAGTTCCAGTTTCCATTTGTAAAAGAGGTATTTTAACAAAAATTATATCGCAGGGCCATAAAAAGGTGTATGTATACATATGATACACACACACATACATGGAGAAGGGGGAGATTGGCTTAAGGCAGGTATTCAATAAATGTTAATCATCTTCTTACTTTTACATAATGATACTAATACAAATATTACCATTACAATTAAGGTATAATTCATTAGAGATCTACTCTGCCCCACTTGATGTGCTAGGTACATATATGCCTTTTTCTTTTAAACGCTCACTGGCCTCTTCCTGGAGAAGCAAAGTATGTTCCTAACATTGTGTCAAAGCAGTGGAGATGTAATTGGAAGCCAAGTTCTCTGACTCCAAATCCTCCAGTTCTACCCGGCATCACACTCTGGTGGCATAGACATCTGGTCCTGCCATTAGTTATACTTTCAGCCTCCATATTTCGGCACTGACACTGTTTTCTTGAAGACTTTTGAAGTGCGGTTGTGTATACCCTCTGCAAACTTCACTGCATAATCAAGTAGGTCCCTTGTTAGAGATTACTGTCTGTTGGACAGAAATTTCCTTTTACATCACTTTCATCCATGGGTCATAATGCTGCCGTCTGGGGTTCATATACTCTACTTCTTCTGCCTTGAGGTCACAAATTAAACATTAAAATACACTTATGATAAGTCTTAAAACTTTCTTTTCTGACCAGTTTCTTCAACTTGGCTGTGATATCTAGGCCCTTCACAAGCTAGTACAGTGGCTCTTGGGCAGCTTATACTGTCACTATCTTTCTAAGTGCTGTGCCCAGAAGCAGAGGTGGTTTCCAGTTAAGAGGCCATAACCCTGTGCAGCAGCCAGTCCTGGGATCCTGGGTTCAGCATCTCACTCATAAGACACTGCATTCCTGTTAGCTTTCTTGGCCACCTAATCCCATCGCTGGTTCATTCTTTCTTTACAGACACCTTATATACCAGAACAGGTGAATTACAGGATGTCATGGCTGGAAGGAACCAGAAAGATCATTTTGGCAAAGAGTGAGTTGAGGCATAGCTACCTTGTCCAGTGGATAAAAAAATCCACTGATCCATCCTTCCCATCTATGCATCCATCTATCTAACAAATATGTCATAAGCATCCATTGTGTGTTGGTTTCTATGCTGAATGTAGAGTGTATGGTGGCAAAAAGAAGAGAAATGCTCCTTTTCCCCTCTTGGAGCAGGGAAGACTTTAACCAGTCCACTTCAAAAATGAAACATATCATTACACCCTGTGCTGCTGATAATGGAAGAAATGATCAGAGTACTGGGAGGAAACAGAATGGAAGTCCTGATTTAGCGGAGATAAGCATGTTGTACTCCTTATTAAAAGGAGTTCTTTAACTTGTCCATTAATTCACTACACCAAGTAAAATAAAGACAGAACTCCTCTATGCGAGATGAGTCTTGTTTCCCTCCCTCATAATCAAGTGATGCTGTGACTGGTCTTCAAGATGACAGACAGATTCTACCTCAATCTCTTGGGTCCCAAAGTGCCAAGGGAGAAGTCTGATTATGTGGCTAGAGAGACCATTTAGAAAAACCTTCCAACTTCACGGAGAGAGAAACAGGGAGTTGGTCGAACTAAGCCTTCCAGACTTCCCCACTGACGTGCCCGCCTGGCGCGCCACGCCTTCAGCTGAATGCCGTCACGTGACCCCAGGTGGTGCCACAAGGAGGTGAAACGTTGCTCAGCTGAACTCTGCTTGAATTTCTGACTCACAAAATCTTGAGATATAATAGAAGAGTTGTTTGTTCAGGCCTGGGGTAGTTTCCTGGGGGACAATATATTACCGGAACAGTGTATTTCCCCTGTTCTCCTTTCCATTTGGGGAGTTTTATTATTTCACCCAGGAGTTCACTTGGATTCCTTCTCTAAATAGGCCTTTTAGATCTATGCTAGAGGCACTGAGGCTCTAGATATGGAAAAAGCACATAGTATATTATTAAGAACACAAGTGTTAGAGATATATCTTGATTTGGATTTCAGCTCTTTCACTTAACAACAGAATCATCTTGAGAAAGTTTCTTGCCCTCTCTGAGTCTCCTTTTTAAAATCTTTAATACATAGATTAAAAAATAGTCTAATTTCATAAGTTTATTGTGGGACATAAAAGATAATATATATGTAGAAAGTTTATTATAGCTTTCTATCATGTGATAAGCACTCAATATTGTGGCTATTCTTATATTATTAGTTACATAAAAATGTTATTTTAGTCCATAAAAATTTTACTAAATAGTGGGAGAGAGAAAGCATCCATGGGTGTTATGGGCACCACGTGGAGGAAATTACAGGATTCTAGGGCGACATAGAAGAAAGACATCCTTTCAGTCCTGGGTACAGTGAAAAAGGAAGATTGTCCAGAGAAAATAACGTTGAAACTTAAATCTGAAGCACCAGCAGCAGCTGAGCAAGTTAAGGTGAAGGGCTGGGCAAGGGAGGTGAGTAGGTGAGAACTGTCCATGGCAGGGTGGGGTGGGGGGTGAGGTGGGAAGCCATTCAGTGGACTCCAGGTGGCCTTTCACTGCTGAAGCATGGTATCCTGCCATCCTGTATCTCATGGAACTTGGCCCACTGGGTCTTCTGGGACTGCCACTCTAATCCAGTATATTAACTGTGATTCCTTCCCAATCCCCATTTCAGAATTGGATAAACATGATGAATGATCTTCTTCTAAAGCATTACTGGAAATTTTGACCAGGTTGAACCTGGGCCCCTATGTCCTGAGCCCTCCCACTCTTCCCCTGCATATAGACACAAAGACAAAACCTCCATAAAGGAGAAGGCAATCAGGATAGTAAAAGTCTTGTGTTGAATGGCCCACCATGAAGAACTGTGAGCAGAAAAGGTAGCAACCACAAGTACATAATGGGATAAAACATTTTGAACTTTGTATTCATATATATACACACATATATAATAATATAAAGATATAACATATACTATATTATAAAATATGCAATTTGTTATAAAATTTCTGTTTACATATGTATACATACTATATATGTGCATACAAATACTTGTATGTTGAAAGAGGTGGAAACATGTAAAAAATTGACATGATAAAAGCAGAAGTTTTCAAAAGAAAACAATCTGAAAATTAAATTTATCATCTGAGATTTATAGTCTGCTGACAGTTTTACACAGCAGTTTAGATGCAATTGAAGAAAAAATTGCTAAAACAGAAAATGATTTTAGAAAATTGCTAGGAATTGGAGCAAAATAGTTTAAAGATTTAGAAAATGCAAAGGAGTTGCAGGATAAGGAGCCTGCGTGTCCATCCTGATCTTTCAAGGACACAATGGGATGCTACTGTTGTTACAAGGCCTATCTCTGAAGGTGGATTATTTGTAAGGCCTTGGCAAATTTCATTACATTGCAACTTTCTCTACCTGGCTCCTTAGTTCTGCTCTTATTCTGTCACCTCAAACGGCCTTCCTGTCCTCCTAACCTACTGCATTCTTACTGCCAAAAAGTGGCAGCCCCTTTTGGAGCCTAGGCAAGGACCTCAATGCTTCAGAAGACAGGGGAGATTCCAAGAAACATTTGAATACCTCATGTTCTGAGAAAGCATGCCAGCACGTTTCTGGAATATTCTGAACTACATAGAGCTATAAATCTAATTTAAAACGTTCCTTGTTCTGTTCTTATACTTTAAAAAAAAAAAAAAAAGGTTTCTTTTAAAGCATAGTTAGCAGTTATCCAAGTTGAAGACAATCTAAGTCAATCGTTCTTTTTCAATCTGCCAGAATCCACAGACAACCTCCACCAGTGAAATAAATGTTTGGTCATCTCTCACTTAGATATTTCTGAAGTTGTTATAACTTAAATCATTTTCACAGGAATTTATGGGCACTTAAACCTAGGTACTGTCTGTAACTCTGCTTTATGGGTGACATAAATGATTCTGGGCCTTTCTCCTTCTTTCCCTGTCTGCTCATATCTCAAATAACCATATTTCATAGCCAGAGATGTCCAGCACATACTAAATTTTCTCTGCCGGATGCTGTCTGTAGAGGATGGATGTATAATAGGGTGCTGGCGTGGTACAGGGATGTGTAGCAGGATAAGGGGACTTTTGTTATCTCTTGTAGGAACAAGTACTCTAAGTTCATGTTAATTGGCTTTTTATGAACACTGCCAATGGTTTTTATTATAATCACCAATGAAGGTAGAAATCATTTTGAAGAGATCAAAGCATGTTGTTAGTTGTGGTGTTTGTGGGGTTATTATGGGTTGAATTTTGTCCCCCTCCCTTAAATTCATATGCTGAAGATTTCTCCTCTCTCCTGCCCCTAGTCTGTCAGAATGTGGCCATACTTGGAGAGCCAGTTTGTAAAGAAGTAATTAAAATAAAATGAAGGGGCTGGAATTGTGGCTCAGTGGTAGAGCACATGCCTAGCATGTGTGAGGCCCTGGGTTCGATTCTTAGCACTGCATATAATTAAATGAATAAAATAAAGGTCCATCAACATCTAATATAATATTTTAAAAAAAGTAAAATGAAGTGCAATGGATGGGACCTGATTCTATATGACTGATGTTGTCATAGAAAGAGATTGAGACACAATAGCTTATGGACTGAGAGATGATCCTATGGGGACATTGAGAGAGTCCTCAGAAGACACAAAACCTCTTCACACTGAGATCTTGGACTTGGGAGATTGTGATAAAATGAATTTTCTGTTGTTTGTGGTATTTTGCTCTGGCAGCCCCAGTGGACTAAGGCAGAAGCATGTCTGGGACTGGGGCTGGGACTGGGAGTGGCAAGGGGAGGCAGGGGCTCATTCTTCTGACTGCGGGGCAGAGTGTGTGCAGCATGGCCCTGGGAACGAATTCTTCTTAAGTGCCTTACTCTAGTACCAGCCCCACTTCAGGCGGCCATTAGGAGACCAGGCCACCTGCCACAAGACTCCTGCTCAAACCTCACAATAGGGGTATTGGGACTGGGGTTACAAGTCTGGAAATTCCCTGATGTTTCTCAGGAAAAGGAATCTGTGTTCAGCCTGCCAGGTCCTTTTTCCATTCATTCATTTAAAAAAAATCTATTGCATGCTACCACGTTCAGGAATTGAAACCAAAAGACATTTATAAAGCACCCACTATGTGCCAGTGCTGTGCCAGACCATTTAAAAGAAGGCAGTTTGATGAGCATTTTAAAAATACCTTGCTCATGTCATTGGGAAGGACTCAAAGTTGTAACGGCGCTGGGCTCTGCCCACATCCCTTCCCAATCCTGCTGTGGAAACAGATTCATCAAAGGCAAGTCTATCATAAGGCTTGGATTATGGTAGGGAGGTTAAAATACTATGTAGGAGCAGAGGGAAGGAAAAACAATTTCAACTGCCTTGCAGAAGATGTGGGTTTTAGTGAAATTTTGAACATTCAAGCAGTGTCAGGAAGGAGACAGAGAAGGAACCTGGGCTGTTTGCACTGAAAGAGCACCTGTTTCCCCTCCCTCTTTGAGGACACATGGCAAAGGAGAGCTGGATCATGCCCTAATGGAGAACACAGGCAAGAGGTGAACAGTCCTGAACAAGGTGAGGGCTTTGCCAGGTGGGACGCCTCCACCAGCAGGTGGGCACCCTTGAACTTGGTGTTTGAACTTATGTAGTTCACATCTTCGGGTCTTTGTCTTTTCTTCCATAAAATGAAGGGTTTGTACTAAAATTATTAGTTTCTGGACTTCTGGATTTCATGGACTAGTAAAACTTAAGAAAATCAAAATAGAATGTAACATATTTCTCATTTTACCAAGTCAGAACATTAAAATGTCTACTATGTCATTTTATTAGTCAGTGGACCATATCTAAGCCACCTACAGGGCCCAACAGCCACGTGGCGCTGAGACTCGATCCTCTGGGAAGGGCAGTGCAAACTATTTTGAAGATTCTAAAATTTGAATCATAGCCCGTAAATTGGTGGTCCACGGGCTGAATTTGACCCGTGGCTGTGTTTTGTTTGGACTGCAATGTGCTTTAAAAGAATTTCCATCAGATGCCAACATTGGAAAGTGGTGACATTCATATAAAAATCCAGATTTCTCATTGTTTTTCTTAAAAAATTGAGTATCTGGCAACATCGCCTGCCAGGGATTGATGGGAACCACTCTCTTCGGATGAGAGTCTCCAGTCTCCTCGTCGCTGCATTCAATTAAGTTACATGCTGCTCCTCAAGGGCATTTAGGTTTGAGATCCCTCATTTAAATCATTTGCAGTGGGACTTAGTGTAGGCGCTCCATTTTCTCCAAAGGATTTCAGCTCCTTCATCAATATGTATGAGTGTTGGAAGCTATAAAGGGATGGGCATGTGCAGTATAGTAGCTTATAAAGAATGGTGACTTTGAGTAGCTCAGACTCTATCCCACATGTTTAGCCACTTGGAATTTGGGAATAAATAGGGTAGTTTCTGCCTTTAGGGAACTCAGGATCTACTCACAATTGAGTAAGGCGGAGCAGTGAGCAGAGACAATGTGGGAAGTTCAGGTCGGGTTTATCTCCAAGAAGATGATGAAGGCAGAAAAGTTGGAAATGTCCAGAGAAAAGAGAACCATCTTCAGAAACCTAAGTCAGGACTAAGCAACCTTTATGATTCACAGGGTTTTTCAATTTGCAAAACTATTCTGAACCACTGACACCAACAAGTGCACAGAGAAGAAATTCCATTTGCTAAAAGCACAAGCTGTATCATGCATGTGATAAGGGCTTATTCAGTGTTGATTCTACTGAGAACCTACTGTGGGCCTGAAAGCAGGGTGTAGTCATGAGCAAGGCAGATTTCTGCCTTTGTAAGGTTGTGTGAGGCAGTGGCACTTACTAACTGTGTGATAAATATTTGTGGGGGAAAATTTTAAAGATTAAACAAACAAACAAACAAACAAACAAACAAAAATAATGGAAGCATTTGCCAGAATTTGCAAGCAAGGGTTTGGAGTTGAATTTTCCTCAGCACAGTCCAGAGTGAACTGTGTATTAAGCAATTGTATACATGAAAAAAAATACTTTTTTTATAAGTGCATTGAGTGCCAGAACAGAAAAGTTCATGGTATTATCAGGGTGTATAACAGGAAGATCCAGCCTAACCTGAGAAAGGCAGAGAAACTATTCCTGAAAAGGCCCAAGTCTATAGGTGTTCAGAAGGCAGCGAGTATGTGGACAGGTGTGTAGATAGAAAGAGTGAATTTATAGGTATTATTCATTTAGAATCTTGAGAGAGCTATTCCCATTTAAAAGCTCTGAGAGCTGAGGTTCAGAGAGACTGAGTTGAACCCTACATGGCAGCACTGAGATTGGATACCAAGTGAGACACCAAAGTCCTGTGGCTTTTGTAACTCACATCATTGCTCTTCAGTTCATCGGTCTGTTATAGGATCTGAGATATACGTGTGTGTGTGTGTGTGTGTGTGTATTATCTCTTATTATCAGGGAACAGAATAGATATTTTACCACAAATGAAACACTCCTCCCTCATTCTTCGCTACATTTCCTTCTCATGCCAGCTCCAATTGTGTTTTTCAACGACTATTTGATCCATATCGGTCTCCCTTATCTCCACTCTGGACTATAAGCTTCACAAAGACAAGGGTCAAGTGTGCTTTTGCTCCATGTCACATTATCATGACTAGAGCCATGCCTGGCACCTAATAGGTGTTCAATACATATTTGTGGGGGGAAAATCTACAAATGTAAAGATGGAAGCAGTCACCAGAATTTGCAAGCAAAGATTTGGACTTGAATTTTCCCCAGCACAGTTAAGAGTGAACTGTGTATAATTTCCCACAAACAGAAGATCAATTTTTGCTGTGACAGCACAAGTCTATCCTGGTGGGGGAAAATAAAGTCACATGTTTGCCCCTGGAGTAAAGTTGTAGATTTTTGGCAGATGCAATCCACCATTATGTCTGTCAAGCATTTGTGTGTGTGTGTGTGTGTGTGTGTGTGTGTGTGTGTATTTCTTCTTTGACAGTTTCCTTCTGTTTCGATGGAAAAATGCCAAGAGGGTGTGGGGGAGGGGAGAATGGAAGAAAGAGACATTCAATTTTCATTAGAAGTAATCAACAGAATTTCTACATCAGAGGCAAAAGAGTTTACAAGCAGCAGCGATAATAGTAGCAGTAGAAATAGTGATAATAGTAACAGTAATGATATCATCATCATTTAATCCGTCAACAACAATTAAAGTCACTAGGCATTCATTGAGTGCCTGCTACTTTCCAGGCCCTGTACTAGGCATTTCTGTTTTACAAAAGTGTCCCACTTAATCTTAATGACTGACTTGTAGGGTAGGAAATACTATCTTCATTTTATGGATGAAATAACTGAATTAAGAAGGAAAAACATACAGCATGATCAAGATTAATCAGTTTGAGGAGATATAACTTAAACTCAAGGTAATATAACCTTTTGTATCATACTATCTTTTGCAAGAGATGAGACTGCTCATTCCTAGACTGTTTTTCATTGTTGGTAGGTGAGGAGTCTTTGGGAAAGATGACTTCTCTCTTGACTTCATTTTCCAATGATACTTTTGTTTCATTTGATTGAGCTACAGAGTAAAGACTAAAATCCTGGTTCCACAATTAGAATGTGAGAATATTAAAATCAGAGTTATTGTGTCTACATATGATTAGTCAACTGCAAAAATACAGTTCATCTGCTTATGTGGTAAGTTCAAGAACAAGAAGTCAGGAGTCTAAAAGACCAAAATTCAAAACCCACCTGCACATTTAATAGTTGCTATTTTGGGACTTATAACTTAAACCTGCCAAGGGCATAAAAGGGGTTAGGAATACTTATCTTACAACATCACTGTGAGAAATAAGAAAATCTCTGTTTACACAACCCTTCATCTGCAGGTAGGCAGTACCTGCTAGTTTCTCTCCTCCTTTCCTTGAATTGTGTCTCTGACCATCTGTATTACCTTCCTCTACATCTCCCAAAGGGTGTTTTCCAAACCTGTGAAACTTTCATGTTGTTTTCTGGAGAAAAATTGGAAGCATTCCCTCTAAAAACAGGAACAAGACAGGGATGCCCTCTCTCACCACTCTTATTCAATATAGTCCTTGAAACTCTAGCCAGAGCAATCAGACAGACGAAGGAAATTAAAGGGATACGAATAGGAAAAGAAGAACTCAAACTATCATTATTTGCAGACGACATGATCCTATACTTAGAGGAT
>PVHX01011235.1:0-65358 GCA_004024805.1 Geosciurus inauris
ATTTATGACATTAGAAATCAGTCACCTTAAGATATACAGAACCCCACCCCCACATGTCAACTATTTCAAAATTAAATGGCATACTTATAAATATTTCAGAGGTCAAGGAAGAAAGCACAAGAAACGTAAATAAAAAGTGCTTTGAACTAAGTGATAATAAAAGCTTAAAATATCAGGATATCTGGGATGAAACAGTACTTAGATGAACTCTTATAACCCAAAGTACTTGTGTCAGAAAGAAGCTAGAATAACAATCAAATTACTTTCAAATTATGTAGTAGGAAGGAAAAATAAGAGTAGGAGGGCTGGGATTGTAGCTCAGTGGTAGAGCGCTTGCTTCACATGCGTGAGGCCCTGGGTTCGATCTTCAGCACCACATACAAAGCAATAAAATAAAGACATTGTGTCCATCTACAACTAAAAATAAAAATAAAAAAATAAGAGTAGGAGCAGAAATATATGAGAGAAGAAATAATAATAGCTAAAATTTGATAAAAAATAAACAGATCTAATCAAGAAAAAAGCAAGAATACAAAAATTATTATCAATGGAAAGGGAGCTATCAAAATAACCATACAGGGGGCTGAGATTGTAGCTCAGTGGTAGAGCACTTGCCTCACATGCGTGAGGCCCTGGGTTCGATCCTCAGCACCACATACAAAGCAATAAAATAAAGACATTGTGTCCATCAACAACTAAAAAAAATTAAAAAAAAAAAACCATACAGATGCTAAAAATATATTAAGGTAATATTCCAATTGTATGTCAACATATAGGGTAGCTTACATAACATGATCTATATTAAAGAAGGATCTGTGTGCTGCTGAGAAGAAAGTGTATTCAGTCATTGATGGGTGAAATATTATATATATATATGTTAAGCCTAAATTATTAATTGTAGTTTTTACTTCTATAGTTTCTTTACTTAGTTTTTGTTTGGAGGATCTATCCAGTGGTGACAGAGTCATGTTAAAGTTACCCAGTGTTATTGTGTTGTAGTCTATTTGATTCTTGAAATTGAGAAGGGTTTTTTTGTTGTTCTTTTTTTTCTTTTTGGTACCATGGATTGAACTCAGGGGCACTTGACCACTAAGCCACATCCCCAGCCCTATTTGGTATTTTATTTAGAGAAAGGGTCTCACGAGTTGCTCAGCACCTCACCTTTGCTGAGGCTGCCTTTGAACTCACGATACTCCTGCCTCAGCTTCCCGAGCCGCTGGGATTACAGGCAGAGAAGGTTTTTATTGATGTACGTAGATGCTCCATTGTTTGGGACGTGAATATTGATTGTTATGTCTTGTTGAGGTATAATTCCTTTAAGCAGTATGAAATGACCTTCTCTGTCCTTTCTGATTAACTTCATCTTAAAGTCCATTTTATCTGATATGAGGATAGAAACCCTTGCTTGTTCATGTGAGCCATGTGAGTGATATGTCTTTTCCCGTTCTTTCACCTTCAGTTTGTGGATGTCTTTGCCTATGAGGTGAGTCTTTTGGAGACAGCATATTGTTGGGTCTTGTTTTTTAATCCAGTCTGCTATTCTGTGTCTTGATTCATGAGTTTAGGCCATTAATGTTCATGACTCTTATTGAGATATGATTTGTATTCCTGGTCATTGGGTTTATTTCTAGTATTTAATTTGAATTAGTTTCTCCTTTGATTATTCTTTTTAGTGTAATCCCTCCCTTTGCTAGTTCTCACTTTTTTTTTTTCCATTTCATCTTCACAGAATATTTTGTTGAGAATGTTCTGTAGTTCAGGCTTTCTAGTTGCAAATTCTTTTGACTTGTTTATCACAGAAGGTTTTTCTTTCTTTCTTTCTTTTCTTTTTTTTTTTGCCAGGGGTGAGCGAGTTACCGAGAATTGAACTCAGGGCCACTCAACCACTGAACCACATCTCCAGCCCTAACTTGTATTTTATTTAGACAAGGTCACACTGAGTTGCTTTTTGGTACCATGGATTGAACTCAGGGGCACTTGACCACTAAGCCACAAAGCCAGCTGTTGCTGAGGCTGGCTTTGAACTCGCCATCCTCTTGCCTCAGCTTCCTGAGCTGCTGGGCTTACAGGGGTAGGTTTTTATTTCATCTTCAAATGTGAAGCTTAATTTTGCTGGATATAGGATTCTTGGTTCATTTAATTTTGCTTAATTTTGCTGGGTATAGGATTCTTGATTCATTTTCTTTCAGAGCTTGGTATATGTTATTCCAGGATCTTCCAGATTTAAGGGTGTGGGTTGAGAAATTAGCTGAGATCCATATTGCTTTCCCTATATATGTAATATGATACTTTTCTCTTGCAGCATTTAAAATTCTATCCTTATTTTGTATGTTAGGCATTTCCATTATAAAGGCAAATTTCCATTTGCCTTGGTGTAGGTCTGTTGTAATTTTGTACATTTGGGGTCCTGTAAGCCTCTTGTATTTGATTTCCCATTTCATTCTTTAGGTTTGGGAAATTTTCTAATACTGTTCATTGAAAAGATTGTGCATTCCTTTGGTTTGTATCTCCAAGCCTTCATCTATCCCAATAAATCTTTATATATATATATATAAATGTATATATAATATTAGCTGTATATGGACACAATGCTTTTACTTTATTTTTTATGTGGTGCTTAGAATTGAACCCAGTGCCTCACACGTGGTAGGCAAGCGCTCTGCCCCTGAGCTATGACTCTAGCCCCTATCCTGATAAATCTTAAATTTGGACTTTTCATGTTATCTCATAGTTCTTGGAAGTTCTGTTTATGATTTCTTGACATCTTCTCTCTGTGGTCAACTGTATTTTCAAGTTTATATATTTTGTCTTCATTGCCGAGGTTCTGTCTTCCAAGCAGTCTAGTCTGTTGGTGATGCTTTCTATTGAATTTTTAATTTGGTTTATTGTTTCTTTCATTTCAAGGATTTCTCCTTTTTTTTTTTTTTCAGAATCTTTGCCTCTTTATTGAAGTGATCTTTTACTTCCTGCATTTTCTCTCTGATTTCATTTCTTATACTGTCCTTTACTTTGCGTATCAGTTTAGCTATGTACATTCTAAACTCCTCTGACATTTCTTCTACTGTGGTGTCAATGGATTCTGTTATTGGAGTATCTTGGTTTATTTGGGGCAATTTGTTACCTTGCTTTTTCATGTTATTTGTGTGTCAACCCATCTAACAGAATGAATCTGAAGCAGTAGAGTTTCTACCCTATGGATTCACAGTGTCCCTGAAGGTTTCCAGTACCTCACTGTTTAGGGGAAGACAAATAATAACAACCAATGCAAACCATATATAGCATTAAACCAAATAGTTCGTGCTATGACGTCTACAATGTTAATTATCACAATAAAGAGAAATGATATGATCAGTTAATGCCTACAATAAAAATAGCAAGTTTGCAAAAGGGTTTATAATTTCAAATGTGGATAGGGAGAGAACAGAAGTGATATAGGAAGTGATGATTATGAGGGAGGAGGAGAGAAGAAGAAGTAAAAAATTAAAGAGTGAAAGATAGAACAATAAAGTTTGGCTGTTAGCAGAAGAAAAGAGAATCAAGGAAAACAGGTAGGAAAAAAAGGTAAAGTAAAATTTTTTAAAAAATTAAAAATAAAAGAACACAAAACAAAACTAAAATATATTAATCAAACATCCTAGTTCATGAAAAACTAATCCATGAAAATGGATTAGTTTTGGATTAGCTGGCTTCAAAAATGCTAGATATGAGCTGGGCATGGTGGTGCACACCTGTAATCCCTGCACTGATCTCCTGAGACAGGAGAATCACGAGTTCAAAGCCAGCCTCAGCAACGGTGAGGCGCTAAGCAGCGCAGTGAGACCCTGTCTCTACATAAAACACAAAATAGGGCTGGGGATGTGGCTCAGTGGTCAAGTACCCCTGAGTTCAATCTCCAGTACCCCCCCCCAAAAGCTAGACATGAGAAGAAAAATATGAATTGGTGTAAGTGTCCATGTACCATTAAGGTTACAATTAAACAGAGAAAAAGGAAAAAAAGATTTTGATGAAGAGTTAATTCTTTCCATTGGAGTTCAAAATATTCTCAGTTTCTCTTCTCAGCAGTTTTAGACGGGGTAATCTGGAGCTCTGATGCTCCTTGCTCTGAATTGTCAGAGTGAGAGAGGTAATCTCGTAGTCAGAATTCCTGTAGACAAGGTTTACGCTTAGGTGGACTCCAGGCTCTTCTCTGAATGCTGGTTGGTCTGGAGATTTTAAATCAGTGTACCTCCAGTGCCCAGTACTTGCTGGTCCACACTGGAAGACTGTACTCCAGTCTGCAGCCAGGAAAGCAACCTCCTCTATTCCACCATCATGAAAAAGCCTCTTTCCACTTACATTTTGATATTTTATTTTCAGAACCAAGATTACTCTTTCTAGAATTTTTTTAAAATTTCTTAATTTCTATCTCTTATTTCTTTAGATCTGTATGTTTAGGGAACAAGGCTCTTCAAAGAGGAAGCCATTTAATTTTTAATGAAAATGTAACAGTTCTTTAAATGAGAAATCATTTGATTTGTTTTTTAGAAGTTCTTTTTTTTTTTTTTTTAATAATTTTTTAGTTGTTGATGGATCTTTATTTTATTCATTTATTATTTATATGTGGTGCTGAGGATCGAACCCAGTGCCTCACGCATGCTAGGCAAGCGCTCTACCACTGAGCTATAGCTCCAGCCCTTTTTAGAAGTTCTTAAAGAAATATTAAGAGCTTTCTTGAATTGGATAATTCCTTATACATGAGTGGTTTTTCTTATGCTGCTTTTTTTCTGTTTTAGCAGTTTGATTATAATGTATCTAGGTGTAGCTGTCTTTGAACTTATCCTTCTTGGAGTTTATTAAGCTTCTTACATGTGTATATCAATTTTTCTCTTCAAATCTAGGATGTTTTTGGCTGCTGTTTCTTTAAATGTTTTTTCTGCCCCTTTGTCTCTTTTCTCCTGAAATGCCAATGTATATGTTAACATACCTGATAGTTGTGTTTCTGAGGTTCTGTTCATTTTTCTTTTCATTCCTCAGACTGGAAAATTTTCATTTGACCTCTCTTCAAATTCAACAGTTTTTTCTTCTACTGACAAGAATTTGTTGAGCCCTACTGATGAAGTTTCATTTTACTCATTATAATCTTCAACTCCAGAATTTGGTGTTTTTTTTTCATGTTTATATTACTATCATATTATTGATATTCTCTATTTGGCAAGAAATCATTTTCTCATATTTCCCTCTAATTTTTTAGACATGATTTCTTTTCGTTCTTTGAATATATTTTTAATTATTGATTTAACTTTTAATTACTAATTTAAAATCTTGCCTTTTAAGTCCAACATCTGTGCTTCCTCAAGGATAGTTTCTATTGACTACATTTTTTTTCCCCTGTGTATGGGGCCATACTTTTTTGTTTCTTTCCATGTCTCATAATTTTTAATTGAAAACTGAATGTTTTAGATAAAGTATTGTGGCATATCTAGAAATCAGATCCCACCTCCCCAGGACTTTTGCTTTGGTGAGGTGAGGCAGGGCTAGGAGGCTGCTCTCTCTGTTTAGTGACTTTCCTGGACTGATGTTATAAAGTCTGTATTACCTTTCATGTGTGGCCACTGAAATCTGTACTCAGTTAACTTGGTGGCTAACTAATCATCAGAAAGTGATTTGCTTAAGTATCCAGAACCAGTAAGTCTTCATCCCTTTGCCAAGGATTTCTTTGTGCAAGTTGTGCATCCCTTCAGTCCTCTAGCATTTTACAACATTTACTTAGCCTTTATTTCTTGCTTGTACATGGCCTTAGGGTCAACCTGAGGTGATATATTGGGGTTCTCTCAGGTCTATTGATCATGCACACTGCCCTAAACATTTCATGGCTGTCCAGATCCCTTGGAATATGTCAGAGCTTTACAAAACCTCCTATGGACATCTCATTCTCCACATCTTCCTTGTGAGATCTTTGGCCAACCCTTGGTCCCAGTTTTTATCATTCCTTTAACCAGCTGAGATTTTAAACAATCTTTGCTGATGGTTTTCAGCAAACACTCTGAGGATAGACTTTTCCCATCAAAAGGAACTTTTGAATTGCATGAGTGCAACATTTCCAGGTAGCTGCCAGACAAGTCAAATAGTGACAGTTTTTTAGAGGTATAGTTTTATTATGGAGCTCCAATCCTTGTTTGTGAAGTTGAACAACAAGCTCCAATCCTTGTTGTTCATTTTCAAGGCTATCAGTGATGTAGGAAAAGAAGAAAAAAAATAGGGCAAGTTTAAGTGCCATAGAACTCACTGTTTTTAATGATAATTATTTTTCCTAAGTAAGTACTTCTCAGTTTTTGTAAGCCTTTTTTAAAAATTTTCAGTATTTTGAAAAGTTGATTTTTAAAGATTAAAGATTTTCGTCAGTGTACTTATTGTTTATTTGGAGGAGTAGATTTTTTGGAGGTTGTTACTCTGCCATTCTGGAAATAAAATTTATCTGTATGTGCTTTTAAAATTAGTGTCTATGTCATGGTTGATGTTTTTTACCAAAAGACTGAAAACTGATTAAGACACTAAGACAGGCATTAAGAATGAATCATTAGGGCTGGGGTTATGGCTCAGTGATAGAGCGCTCGCCTAGCATGCGTGAGGCGCTGGGTTTGATCCTCAGCACCACATAAAAATAAAATAAACATACTGTGTCCACCTACAACTAAAAAATAAATATTTTAAAAAAAAAAAGAATGAATCATTATCTTGAAGAATTGATGGTAGCCAGAAATGAGCTAGACACATCAAGAATAGTGTTAGAATTTATATGTAGCATTTCAGGCTTAGACCCATTCTTCTTGTTCAGCTTGCTGAGAATATCTCAGGAACTTTGTTAAGCATGTGCAAAATGATTAATAGACTGGTGTACAAGGACAGGCTAAAATAATTCTAGAAAGGAAAACTGAGAAGAGTCATACTTGAAATGCAAAAGGCATGGTGGTGCATGGGTGGCTGAGGCCATGAGTTGGGGCCCAGCCTGAGCAACATAGTGAGACTCTTGTCTCAAAAATTAATTAGCTAACTAATTAATTAATTCACAAAACTACAAAGGATGGATATTGAAGACAATGATTTTTTTACTTAGTTCTAGAAATAATAAGTATTCCTTAAAGTTTTAAAAAGACTAATATAAGTTTAGTATCCATTATCCTAAATGCTTGAGACCAAAATTAGTTCAGATTTTCTAGTTTTTTATACATTGGAATATTTGCATGGACTTTACCAGTTGAACATCTTTGGTCTGAAAGTCCAAAATCCAAAAGGAGCCAAAATCTGAAACATTTTGAGCAGCATGTCAGCTCTTAAAATGTTTCAGATTTTATATTTTTCAGATTAGAGTGCTTAACCTAAAATATAAGATAGTAAAGAGAAATTTCACTTTAATAATACATTTTAAAACTTCTTTTCCCAAGAAATGGGTCAGGTAGAAAACCTAGAAATTTAATTAAATTTTTGGATTATAGATCCATAAGTGGTTTTAAAAACTTTAATATTTCTGGTAAGTGTATCCAAGAGACTCTGGAAGCTATCATCATCTTCTCTGAAACATACTGCTAGGCTAAATGGATGCTATTGCAACTTGGCATGGCATATGATTGTTAGGATGATCTCTAATTAGGATTGTCCATGTAAAAGTATCTCATGTCTTTTTCTTTTAGGTATGTTAAAGAAGGAGATACAGTGTCTCAGTTTGATAGCATCTGTGAAGTTCAAAGTGATAAAGCTTCTGTTACCATTACTAGTCGTTATGATGGAGTCATTAAAAAACTCTATTATAATCTAGATGATATTGCCTATGTGGGAAAGCCATTAGTGGACATAGAAACAGAAGCTTTAAAAGGTACTGTAAATGTGTTCATCTGTTTTACCAAATTGATTACTGTTGTCTTTGTCATTGGGTCCCAGTTATTGTGGGACAACCAACTTACAGGATCTGGGTTGGGGGTTTAGAAGGCATAATTAAGAAAATAGAAGTTGATGATGCATGATTTTCTTTTGGATCATTTACCATGTTAAAATCATGAGCAGTAAGATTTCATTTATTAGAAAAGCCTGCCTTCTGAAAATCTTAGTGTTCAAAAGGATACAAACTCTCAAGAATTAAAGATTCAGGTTCTAAACACTAGTTACTAAGAACAAAATTGGAGTATACAAAGATTAACATAATAGAATAGGTCTTTTTACTATTTGTATTAGTGTTTCATCACTATAACAAAATACCTGACACAGGCAATTTTTAAAGGAAAGGAAGTTTACTTGTCTTAAATTTTTATAGGGTTAAAGTCCAAGATTGGGCAGCCCCATTGGTTTAGCCCCTGGTAAGGACAACAGATGGCAGCCAATCATGGCAGAGTGTGTCGAGGAGCCAACTGTCATCTCAAACCATGAGCAGAGAGGATTCAAAGGGTTGCACAAGAACTACCTTCTGAGAGCTTGCCCCCAACAACCTAAGGACCTCCAAGGAGGCTCTACTTCTTTTTTTGTGTATGGTGCTGGGGATCAAACCTAGGGTTTCACAAATGCTAAGTAGGTGCTCTACTACTCTGCTACATCCAAAGTCTCTTAAACTTCTTAAAGTTTCTGCAGTACCTCACAATACTGCCACCCTAGATTCCAAGCTTCCTATTACAGTGACTCTTGGGGGACACTC
Organism: Geosciurus inauris; assembly: GCA_004024805.1. Taxonomy (NCBI): domain Eukaryota; kingdom Metazoa; phylum Chordata; class Mammalia; order Rodentia; family Sciuridae; genus Geosciurus; species Geosciurus inauris. The sequence continues at coordinate 8,660 of PVHX01011235.1, forward strand.
AAAGCACACCCAAACAATAGCAACACTCATATGTAAAAGCATTCTCTTTGGTAATGGTTATGATGCCCAGACTCCTTCAGGAGAGGTAGAAGAAAAAAAGAAGTAAAACCACAATGAAAATAAAGAGACTAGCATTCAATAGCATCAGCGCCTATGGATCTTATAAGTAGGGCATATTGTTACAAAAGGTAATTTATTATGATAACGTTATAGTGGAAAACTAAAACAGTAGGTATTCCCACTGGTGGCAGATATTTAACTCCCTACCTTGGAAGGTCACAAAAATTATATCATCTAGGAAATAGCCCTTTTTTTGAGATAGGGTCTTGCTATGTTGCTTAGGCCAGTCTAGAACTTGTGGTTCAAGTGATCCTCCTGCCTCAGCCTCCTGCAGTGACAGGTGTGCACCACCACACCTGGCCGGAAATCAGTTTCCTGTCAGAGACTGGAGGAGCAATAAGTTCTATGGTGGAACTGCTAAGCATTCCATCAGCAAGTGCTGAGATAAAGATAATACAGTAGTATAATTCAAAAGTATGGAAGCAGTATCCAAGTTACAGTGTAGCCTATATAATAATCATCATCATCTTTTTCAGAATCATAATTTGTAAAATTTTTCGCTTCTATTTCATGTATTATTTTCTGTGCAGCAACCCAGGATAAAGAAATAAACCCAACTGATTGGACATCGTGACACATGCCTGTAATCCCAGTGACTTGGGAGACTGAGGCAGGAGGATCATAAGTTTGAGGCCAGCCTTAGCAATTTAGCAAGACCTTTAGCAACTTAGACTCTGACTCAAAAAAAAAAAAATTTGAACAATTTTTATAAAAAAGGGACCAAGAATTAATACTCAATGGCAAAGTATCCCAGGATCAATCCCCAATCCCCAGTAATTAAAAAAAAAAAGCTTAAATCTAACATATTAGACCGTAATCCTGGAACCAGTAAAATGTCATCAACCCAGGAAAGTGATGAAATTTCAGATTAGTCTTAACACCATCCTTAGAGTCTGTTCTACATTGGTAAAATTGAGAAATCTTCCCTGCTTATTGAGAAATTTTCCCTACTTATTGAGAAATCTCTCAATTTCTTCCCTGAGATTAATTTTTTGAGCATTTTTGTGATAATCAAAGGATAAAATGTGTGTAAAAACACTATGGAAATTATTTGACATGCTATGTAGTAAGGTCCTATTTTATTAATTAGAGCTTTACTCCAACAACTACATGATTATTACAAATAATATGAGTTACTTCTCATTTATACCCATGTTATTCTAAAAGGCAATATTATAGTGTTATATTATCACAAAATGTTTTCCAGGAAGGTGAATAGCAGTAAATCACTAGATTTTTAAAAATACATATAACAGCTTTGCTATATGATATATTTGGGTATTTATACATTTCTCTTATTTTAGCAAATATGTATTGTCCGAATTAGTATAGGGGCTCCTGTAATTGTAATCCCTGATATTCTTTTCGACCTTAGTCCCTAATGGTAATCTATTTTACTAATCTCTCCAGTAACTATACCACATAGGATATACAGAGATTCTGAAAGCTGAACAAAATTATGCCTTAAATTATAGGGGTTGTATTCCATCTACTTTGACCAGAGAGGAAATGTTCTAGGGCCATGAACTAATGGAAACAGCACAGATTGAGTCAGCCCTAGGACTGAGATTCAGCTCTTCCATTTATTAGGTATGTGACTATGGGCCAATTCATTTCTTGCACAAGCCTCATTTTCTTTTTAATCTCTAAAATGCAAGTAACTACCAATCTTATGTAGTTGAAATGAAGATTAAATTAAGATATATTTTATTTAGAGACAGGGTCTCACTTAGTTGCTTAGTGCCTCACTTTTGCTGAGGCTGGTTTTGACCTTGTGATCCTGCTGTCTCAGCCTCCTGAGCCACTGGGATTACAGGCATGCGCCACCACGCCTGGGCCTGTAGTGTGGTATTTGACACATAGAATTTTTGTGCTTCTTCCCTTTCTCCTCCTCAGGGAATATAGAGAGGTCCTCTGCATTAATTTATAGACCAATTGAGAGGAATGAAAAGCAAATTTTTCATTTGCTTAAAATTGAATGTCAAAGCAAGCCAAGTTGCCTGTTGATTTTCAGAAATTTAATTTAGCAACTTGAACAGATTCTGCCATACGTCATTGGTTTTTTAACCATGAACTTTGACAATGCAGTGGTCTAAAAAACATTTTTCTTCAACAGCGAGGTGCTAAGCAACTCAGTGAGACCCTGTCTCTACATAAAACACAAAATAGGGCTGGGCATGTGGCTCAGTAGTCGAGTGCCCCTGAGTTCAATCTCCAGTACCAAAAAAAACCAAACCATTTTTCTTTATTCCTTCTAAATGATACATGCTAGCAGCTTGATAGTTTTAAGAACTCTAGAGTTAAAAAATAGAACATCCAAATTAGCATTACTCATAGCATTCCTTAAGGCATATTCATAGCAGAACAAAATTTTAAATGCTTTATCATCTTAGACAAGTGTATAAGATGGTCACAGATTTTATAGGATTCTTTCAAATAATTTACCTCATATTTGATTCTTATTTTATCCTGTGTATAAATGTAAATGAGAATTTGATTAGGAAAATATTTAAGACACAACATGCTTTAAAACCTATAGAAGAAACTCATATAACGTTCATGTAACTTGTAACTGTTACATGATTTTAACAGAAGCGAAGTATACACCACACCAGGGACTAGTACTTAAACAATACTAGGTATTGGCACATACCTCCCATTCTGTGCCTACCATTGACGAAGTTGCATGTTTTCCCACTCTAAAGTAGCCCAATTATTACCACTATTACACATTTTGACTATGAACTTGGAGTTTTAGATATTAGAGGCCACCAATTTTTTTAAAATATTTTTAGTTGTAGATGGATACAATATCTTCATTTTATTTATTTTTATGTGATGCTGAGGATCGAACACAGTGCCTCATATGTGCTAGACAAGCACTCTACCACTGAGCCACAACCCCAGCCCCAAGGCCAGTAATTTTTTAAAAAAATTTTTCCTTGTTACCAGATTCAGAAGAAGATGTTGTTGAAACTCCTGCTGTGTCCCATGATGAACACATACACCAGGAGATAAAGGGCCAAAAAACACTGGCAACTCCTGCAGTTCGCCGCCTAGCAATGGAAAACAATGTGAGTTCTCTTAATACCTAAGTCTGAATCTATACAAGTGTATACATTTGTAGCTCTGAAAAAGTAGCCAGCTATCGCATGATGAAATGGATTATGTTGGGATTAATAAAAAGATGAAAATGGCAGGGTGTGGTGGCGAACTCCTGTAATCCCAGCTGCTTGGGAGGCCGAGGCAGGAGGATCATGAGTTCAAAGCTAGCTTCAGAAACTTGGTGAGGGCTTAAGCAACTTAATGAGACCCTGTCTCAAAATAAAAAATAAAAAGGGCTGTGGGCATGGCTTAGTGCTTAAGAGCCCCTGGGTTAAGTCCCCAGTACCAAAAAAAAAAGCAAAGAAGATGAAAATGGCTGTTATTAAAAAGTGATAGTGGCATAAAAGCACTTGAGAGAGGTAAGAAGGGATTATGAATTTATTACTTAATATTAATTGAGCAGTGTGGTTTTATTATTCTTTCTTAGAGCCTAATAAGAGAGCACTTATAAAAAGTAGTACCTTGGGGCTGGGGTTATGGCGCAGTGGCAGCGTGCTCGCCTAGCATGCGGGAAGCACTGGGTTCGATCCTCAGCACCACATAAAAATAAAATAAAGCTATTGTGTCCACCTACAACTAAAAAATAAATATTTTTTTAAAAAAAGTAGTACCTTTTGTCAGGTGACCTAGAAACACAACTTGAAGTAGGAATTTGGATGCCTATGATTGATGAATTAAAAGAGTAAGGGGCTGGGGTTGTAACTCAGTGGTAGAGTGCTTGCCTTGCATGTGTGAAGCACAGGGTTCAATCCTTAGCACCACATAAAAATAAATAAGTAAATAAAGATTTTTTAAAAATTTTTAAATGTTTAAAAAAAAAGTAAACACCATAAAGGGAATGAGAGAAGCAGGATGGGAAAGGGAAGAGAGAGGAAATGGGCCAACCATGTATGTACTAGCAAAGATCAGCCCTGATCGAAGAAAAATGGGAAGAACCACAGAACTGTACTGTTTTGAGGCAAGGAGGCAAACCATTTGTATTCTCTTTGCCGGTCTGTATTAGTTGGCTTTCCATTGCTATAACAAAATGCCTGAGATAATCAACTAAAAAAGAGGAAAGGTTAATTTTGGCCCACAGTTTCAAAGTTTCCAGGCCATGACCAATTGGCCCCATTGCTTTGGGCCTGTTACAGCATAATACATCATGGTAGGAGTATGCAGTAGAGGAAATCCATTCACCTCATGGCTGGGAATTGAAAGAAAGAGACCAGGTTCCATAGTCTCCTCTGAGACACATCCTCAACAACTGGAAGACCTCCCACTAAGCCGCATTTCAAAGTTTCTACCATCTTCCAAAACTAGGGACCATACCTTTAAGACATGGGCCTTTAAGGAACATTCTAGATCCAAACTACAGCACAGTTATTGAGCAAATGGAGAGTATAATGAAGACCATGAGTGTGTACATATTTTCTTATTTAACCTTGTGAGATAAGGAGCTATTCTAAGACTTGTACATGTAAAGTAACTAAATTCACATAACTAATACAGCAGTAGAGCCAGAATTTAACAGTGAGTCAACTTCACTTCAAAGCCAATGTTCTCAGTCATCAAATACTGCCTCAATAATCACTGCTGCAATTATGGAGTACATACATGCCAGACACCGAACACACATTATCTCTAATAATTAAACAACTCTTTAAGGTGGTTTGGATTATCCCCATTTTGCTGATGAGAAAGGTCAGGGAGGTTGATTGTCTAAAATGAAGTATATAGGTGAACCTGGGATTTGAACCCAAGTCTGTCTTCTTCCAAAGCCTGAGTTCTTTCCACTGTGACCTACATGCAGACTTGTTTGTCTGTTCTTGAGAAAAGTAGTTAAGTTGCAGTGGGGAAAAAACAAAAACTGTTTTGGGAATGTGTAATAGAATCATTAAGATGTTTATAACCATTCACTTATCCTGCCTTTGGGTGAACTATATAATCTGGGATATTTTCTTTGTGTTTTATATAACCAAAACTTAGAAAGTACATATGTGTTCAAAATCAAGGAAATGCTTATGTTAATATGTTATATACTGTTGATGAAATTTTATGTAATCATTAAGTGTACTCAAATATGAAGACCATTTAGCATAATAGAAAATAGAAATTTTAATATGATACAGTAGGTTGCTGTTAAGGGCATCAGATGAAATAATGATTTATTGCTTTAAAAGTTATACAGTATTTTACAATTTTTCTTAAATGTATGGAAAGATCACCTGTAGAAGAAATACATGGTTTGGTTTTCCTATACCACTTCCTAAAGATATATATGACTAGAATATTTGTATGACTACTAGAAATTAAATGGTGGAGTTTATTATCCTAAGTCACTTTTTTCTTTTCTTGCAGTTAGAATAATTATGAATTGGGTTTAAAATTAGATATCAATGACATTTACAGCTGTTTGCATTTCCTTAAAAAATTTTGTCGAGCTGGGCGCGGTGGCACAAGCCTGTAATCCCAGCACTTAGGGAGGCTGAGACAGGAGAATCCCGAGTTCAAAGCCAGCCTCAGCAACGGCGAGGTGCTAAGCAACTCAGTGAGACCCTGTCTCTACATAAAACACAAAATAGGGCTGGAGATGCGGCTCAGTGGTCGAGTGCCCCTGAGTTCATTCTCCAGTACCAAAAAAATAAAATATAAAAGATAAAAAATTTAAAAAAAATTTTTGTTGAAATTCAGAGTTCAGTTATAAAGTTCATGTTTGACATGACAAAGTTTTTTATTCTTTTGAAGTCATCTTCTAAATAGAAGTATTTTAGGCTAGACAGAAGGGAGTGAAGCTAGGGGAGGGGGCAGGGGAGTAGGAATGATAGTAGAATAAATCGGACATTATTACCATATGTGCATATATGATTATGTGACCTGTGTAACTCTACACCATTACAGCCAGACCTATGAGAAGTTATACTCCATTTATGTATGATGTGTCAAAATTCATTCTACTGTCATGTATAACTAATTAGAATACATTTTAAAAAATTCATCTTCTAGAGATGCACTAATACAAAGGAAATGAGGTGTGACTCTAAGAAGTTAATACACACTCTGTGTGAGGATATCATCCAAACTTGTATTTATTTTTATTTAAATAGAATTAAATGTTTTGTACTAATCTTTCCAAAGCAACCATCAGAAAAATAATTTGAGAAAGTTTTTATATGATTATTTAAGCTATTGTATGTTTAACTGCTAACCAACATCAGAAATATTAGTCTAAATTTGTTGTAGTGTATATTCTTATTTAAATTCTCAGTTCTCCCTTTCACATAGTTTCTAAGAATAGAAAAAATCAAGAAACAATTAGGAAAGAGCCAAGTGTGGTGGCGCTTGCCTGTGGTCCCAGCGACTCAAGAGGCTGAGAAAGGAGGATTGCAAGCTCAAGGTCAGCCTGAGCAACTTAGTGAGACCGTGTTTTAAAATTTAAAAATAAAGAGAAAAGTAAAGAGGCCTGGAAATGTAGCTCAGTGGTAGAGTGCCCTTGAGCTCAATCTCTAGTGCCTAAATAAATAAATAAAATAAAATTATGGGTGAAATTTAAAATATTTGACTATTTAAAATGTAAGTTTTTCATGAATGTCTATGGATTATGTATAGAGATATCTCAAAACTACATGGGCAAATGAACAGTGTTACGAAAGTCAACAAATGACTACTTATGTAGGGTAGGTGTAGCATATCTATTAAGATGATGAAAATGGGGCTGGGGCTGTAGCTCAGTGGTGGAGCGCTTGCCTTGCATGCGTGAGTCACCGGGTTCGATCCTCAGCACCACATAAGAATAAATAAATAAAATAAAGATATTGCATCCATCTACAGCTAAAAAAATATTTTAAAAAAAGATGATGAAAATGTTATTTCCTTGTAACAAATATAGTTTGATATATAGCAGAGATATAGTTTTACCTTTGATTAAATCCTATTTTTAGACTTTCATGATTTTTTTTAAGTAGTTATATTTTTAACATTAAAATGTTCTTTTTTTTTTTTAGATTAAGTTGAGCGAAGTTGTTGGCTCAGGACGAGATGGCAGAATACTTAAAGAAGATATTCTCAACTATTTGGAAAAGCAGACAGGAGCTATATTACCTCCTTCTCCCAAAGCTGAAATTATACCACCTCCACCAAAACCAAAAGACAAGACTGTTCCCATACCAGTATCAAGACCTCCAGTATTCACAGGCAAAGACATAACGGAACCTGTGAAAGGTAAAAATCATAATGAAAATGTATAGCAACAGTATGTTTATTTAGGAGGAAGCTACTTTAATAGATGCATGTTTATAATATGATGTTTTCAGTTCTTATGAAAGGGAAAGTTCAAATTCAGAATGTAATTTCTAATAGCTTTTGCAGAAAACACATCAATTGATAAATACTGTTAATTTCTGAGGAATAATACTATGTCAGGTTTATAAGTAATAACTGAATGTTTTCCAGGCTTTCAAAAAGCAATGGTTAAGACCATGTCTGCAGCCCTGAAGATTCCTCACTTTGGCTATTATGATGAGGTTGACCTTACTGAACTGGTTAAGCTACGAGAAGAATTAAAACCTCTTGCTGCAGCTCGTGGAATTAAACTCTCTTTTATGCCCTTTTTCTTAAAGGTGAGTTTCATTTGTTTCAGACATGTTTGAGTAGGACATTGACATTTTGTTCTGCAGAGATGCAATGTGTTAACCAGATCTGGATACAAATATTACTTCGTACTATATCATATAGTTAGAAAAATGTGCAGGCACACTATTTGTTGCCTAAGAACTTAAAAAATTGAAATTGTGTGTTATATTCTTATCTGCTTATCTCTTTGAATATGGGGATGGGGTTGGGGGCTGGGGGTTGTCCTGCCAATTAGGCAAAGCTTTTAGTTCTGAAAGGATCACAGAAAAGTCTGGTTTGAACTAAAATGAGATTTGGTATTGATTTTGCATAGTGCTGACATGTATTTATTTTCATTTCTTCAACAAACTTATGTGGAGGCTCCTGAGAATCATTTCTAGTGCTAGGTGTTGGGGCCTGTATACAGTGAAACCAAACTGTCAGCTGACCTTGAGCAACTCATAGTGTAGCTCACATTAATGACCAGTATGAAGTAGCTACCATGTGATGGGCCCTATAGTAAGCATGCCATGCATAGTCTGTCTCTTTTTTTTTTTTTTTAAGATTTATTTTTTAGTTGTAGGTGGACACAATATCTTTATTTTTATGTGGTGCTAAGGATCGAACCCAGTGCCTCACACGTGCTAGGCGAGCACTCTACCACTGAGCCATAGCCCTGGCCCCACATAGTATCTCTTAATCCTCAGAGTAATCTTGGCATGTAAATATTACTGACCTCATTTTCCATTTAAAAAATTTTAGGGCTTCAAAAGATTGAGAAGCCTTTCAAGGAAACATAGCTAACCAGTGGAAAAGCTAAGTTTCTGGTCCTGGTCTGTTTATCTGAAAGCGCATACTGATGGTTTCTATCTTCTTGCTACACAAGACTGATCTTCCATAAACCAAATTATTTTATTAGTTCCTGATTCTTTTCAGTGGTTCTCTTTCTTTGCCTTTAGGATAGTTTCCAAACTCCTTATTGTGACATACAAATACTGTTAGTCCCTGCTGCCTGCCTCTCCAGTCCTCTCTCTCATGGTTGCTGCCTGCTTTAGTCATGGTATGCTATGTCTAGTTGGTGAATACATAATTCCTTCTTAAGTGCCCCCTCCTCTCTTGATCAAATACTGCACATTCTAAATACCAAATTGCATTCGGATATAAACTCCTCTAGAAGCTTCTGTGGCTGTTAATGTTTGAGTTAAATACACTTTTCTTTCCCCTTTTAATGTACATGTCTTAGTGTATTGCCAGTATTTACTTGGTTGTGTCTTTGCTGGACACCGGGACTCATGAGACAGAAACCATTCTCCTTGAGCAACCACCCTGACAAGTAAGTGGATGCTCTATAGAAATGAGATGTAGTAGATGTCTGTAAATAAAGGAGAGCATCTGGACTCTGTGACAGCTGTAGGGATTCATCTGTAGAGATGAGGCAGTGGAAACAGGTGGATGACATTACCCGAATTGTGTGTGAATTAGAAGATGATGAAGGGTGACACAAGGTTAGATAGGAACTGAATTGGCAAAGACAGTTGAGGGTGAGTGGAGATAGAACAGGAAAGAGTCGCTTAGAAGCCAAGTCCCCAGGTCTCCTTCTCCCCACATTGGCCAGGTCAGTCTGCTCCTCCTCAGCGTGTGGGGCTGGGTTGCTCTTCAGTACTGGTTATTGAACCCAGGGCCTCACACACTCTAGGACTTGACTAAAAACAGCCAGAATGAACTGAGCCAACACAGGCCAATATTCTGACCCCTGTTCCATGGTGCACCTTAACCTACTGCCATCATTGGTGGAGTTCATCTTCTGAAGTACCATAGGCAATAATTGAACCAAATGTTTTTTTGTTGTTGTTGTTGTTGTTTTTTGTACCAGGGATTGAACTCAGGGGTACTCGACCACTGAGCCACATCCCCAGCCCTATTTTGTGTTTTATGTAGAGACAGGGTCTCACTGAATTGCTTAGCGCCTCGCGGTTGCTGAGGCTGGCTTTGAACCCGCGATTCTCCTGTCTCAGCCTCCCACAGTGCTGGGATTACAAGCGTGAGCCACCACGCCCAGCTGAACCAAATGTTTTATAGCCACATAACTAAACAGTCTCCCACCTGCCCAGGCTAGCCTTGAATTTGCCATCCTCCTGCTTCAGCCTCCCCAGTCTCTGGGATTTCAGTCATGGACTACTGCCCCAGGGTGCTGTACTATTATGTATACGCCAGGCTTGATCTGAATTGGAATGAACAGCTTGGAAAAGTTGCTTTCCCCTCCTGAGAAGCTAGTGAAGTTCTTGATGGAGAAATTGGAACCACACAGGAAGATAAACCACATCAGAGTTCTGGGCCACTGGCAAATGAGATTCAGAGGACACAATGGGGGTTGAGGTGCTTGTGCAAGATAGCAGGGAGTGATGTGGAGATCAGCAGGAGCCAGGAAGCCTCTGCTAGGGCTTAGATCTGCCATTCTCTGTTTCTTGGCAACCCCTCTTGTGCCTCAGTTTCTTCATCTGTAACACGAGAATAACCTTCCCCAATTGTTGCGTCTGGCAAAGTTGGCAGGTGCTCATCTTCCCCTCGGATCCACTCTCCTCTCTTCCTCAGTAAGAAATCCCTGATTTTTTAAAATATAAAGACCACAGTTCCCAGTCTCCCATATAGCAAGGGGACTACATTCTAGTCGATGAGAAATAAACAGAAGTGGTATGTTAAAAAAAAAAAGCAGCAGCAGCCAAGTACCCAGTTTCTATTGCTGCATAGCAAACACCCCAAAATTTAATTGTTTAAAAAACAGCTGTTAATTGAGTCACTTGAGTCTACAGGAGAGTGAGTCTGCTGACCTTGACAGTGTTCTCATAGGTGGGCTGTGCAGTCAGCTTATAGGTGGGCCAGGGGCTGGCTGGTATGGAATGGCCTCCACAGGGTTGAATCATTTCTCTTCCACATCTTTCACATCTCTCTTCTCGCCAGTATGCTCACCTGTAAATGCAGGGATGAAAGAGAAAGCAGAATGTGCAAACCCATTTTTATTTTCCCACCTCTGCTGCTTCAAGTTTGTTCTTATGTTTGACCAAAACAAGTCATGTGTCTAAGCTCCTTGATAGAGCACTACTAACGGGCATGAGTGCAGGGAAGCAAGGAAGAGTGGGGCCATTGATTTGGCCTCTCTTGCCCAGAGAGAGGAGGCAGGTAGATGGCAGTCACGTGCTTCACAAAAGTTAAACAGGACGAGGGTAGAAATCTGCTGTTGGAGTCATCATTGGGAAGTTGTGAGTGGACTCTACCAGGATGGGTGGAAGAAGAATTGTTGAGGTACAAGTTTGATTGCAGTTTGTTGGGTAATGAATAGGAATTGAAGAAGAGGAGACACAGAGAAATTTCCCTGGCCTTAGGGGAAGAAGAGATGAGGGCCCCGAGGAGAGGCAACCTTAAAAAGCAAGAGAGTGCCACCATGTTTCTGACTGGGTTTTTCTCACTGCCTTCTGGTGACAGTATGTCTGGGGGATTTTTGTTTGTTTGTTTGTTTTTTATAAAGTCCTTTTTTTTTTTTTTGTAGTGCTGGGAATTGAACCCAGGTCCTTGTGCATGCTAGGCAAGCACGCTACCAACTGAGCTACATCCCCAGCCCTAGCACATCTGGAAGCTAGGATAGACCAGTTCTTGAATATATTGGATCTCTTTTATTGCCACTTTTCTTTATTGTTCCAGTCTAAATGAAATATCTGATATGTATTTTAAAAATAAAATTTAGTAAACTTTGTTTTAAAGTAGCATATAGATCTCAGAACATTTAAAAAATACTACAAAGTATTATGCAGGAGGAAAATGACCTAATCCATGGGCATGTGTCTTACATTTTCTTTTACAAATTTGGATTATACTCAAAACACTGTTTTTATGTGTAACACTTTAACCTTAGTTACAGATTTCTACGTGAAGAAGATTAAAGTTATAGTTAACAAATGAAATGCTTACTAAAACTTTCAAGTCATAAAAATTCAGCAATTTGTAGCAAATGTTTTCATTGTGTTTGGCCTCCATTGTTCTACTTCCTTAACTCATTCTAACTAAACTAATCACTATGAAAGATTTCCATGTATTTAAACTCTTCCCTTAACTCTAGTTCAAGGATTTTATTTTATTTTTTCCTGTCAGACCATCAGTAACAGACAAAAATAATAAAATGCAAGTAAAGTAAAGGACTTTTAATAGGCCTAGAGGAGGGCAGTAGGGAAATGAATTCTTTTTAAGAACAATCTTAAGCAATTTAATTTTGCTGCTTTTTAAGTTTAATACAAGTCACGACCACCAAATACAGTGTATGAACCTTGATCGTTAAATCCTGGATGAGTGGAGAAAGCTACTGAGGACATTTTGGGTACAGTTGGGGAAATCTGAATGTGCACAGTAGAGAAATAGTATTAAGTGAAAAAGGAGGAAGGGAAATTAAAGGCAAAGAGGAAGACATAGAGGTGATTCAGTGATGCACATTGGTTGAAGGTAACAGTGGAAGTGTCATGCCTCAGTGTATTAGGCTTGAGGTTAAACTCAGCATAGATGAGAGTTCTCTCCCTCCCTCTTTTATCTCTTATTCCTTCAAATTCCTTATTCTTTCTGAGTTAAAATGCTAACTTTACATTCTCTTTCTGTTAAACAGGCTGCTTCTTTGGGATTACTACAGTTTCCTATCCTTAATTCTTCTGTGGATGAAAACTGCCAGAATATAACATACAAGGTTGGCTATGCATTGTGAAAATGTCTGTTGTAAATAGAAGATGATGCAGATGTACTTGTAGGTTAGAGACTTCCATCATACCTCAAGTGGTAATCTTTTTTTATATAGAATTAAAAGTATGGAATCAAACTGTCCCAAAAGAAGCAAGTCTCACAAAGGTGAATTCCTAGAATTTTAAGAATGAGAATAATTTAAACAAAAAAAAAGTAGTAAAAGTTTGAATTCATTTGAAGTGAACTCTTCTGTTTGAAACTATTAAGACAGAACATTTTGTGGGATGTCAATACTTATGTACATTTCTCATTCGAAATATAGAACCAGATATGAGCTTAGGGGACTGGAGTGTAGCTCAGCAGTAGAATGCTTGCCTAGCATTCACAAGGCCCTGGGTTTGATCCACTGCAAAACACACACACACACACACACACACACAGTGAGCTTAGACACTTTAGGGGATCAGATTTAAAATATTCCAATGATTAAAATAGGCAATTGTATTTAATTTTGTTTTAATAATTCCTGATTAAATATATGTTTTACAAGAAATTCAGACAAAATAATTGTATTTACCTTCAATCCCATGACTCTAAGGTAACTCAGTGTTTATGTTGAGATGTATATTCTTCCAGGATTTTATTTATTACATACTTAAAAAAAATATTTGAAATTTTTCTTGCTTATCTCTTTTTTATTTAACATATTATGAACATTATTATATTTCAATAAGTATAGCTTTGCTATTCAGTTGATCAGTAACTTATTGATAAATATTTTGATTATTTGCAGTTTCTCAAACTTAAAGCAATCTGTATTCAATATCCCTAGTCATTCCTATATACTTTTGTGTGTATCTCCTTAGCACAAATTTTTATAAATGTTGGTACAGATTGTCAGCTATTCTCCAGAAAATCTATACCAGCTTACACTCCCACTAACAACATATGCCCTACATTCCTACTGGCAAAGTAATTATCTTTTTTCAAGAAAATTTTTTAAAATTTGTTTTATTTCTTTTTGCAGTGCTAGAAATTGATCCCAGAGGCACTCTACCACTAAGCCACATCCCCAACCCTTTTTATTTTTATTTTGAAACAAGGTCTTACTAAATTGCCCAGATTAACCTTGGACTTATGCTCCTCTTACCTCAGCCCCCTGAATTGCTGGGATTACAGGTGTGTGCCACTGCACCCACCTCCATTGCTAACTCTTACTAGTCTTTCCAATAACTTTACCAGATATAGAGGATATACAGGGACTCTGAAAGCTAAACAAAATTATGCCTTTTATTTTTATTTTTATTTTGAGAGAGGGTCTCATAAGTTGCTGAGTCTGGCCTTGAACTTGTGATCCTCCTGAGCTGCGTGCCACTACACTTGCTTAAAATTATTTCTTGTGGCCGGGCACCATGGCACATACTTGTAATCCCAGCAGCTTGAGAGGCTGAGGCAAGAGGATCACCAATTCAAAGCCAGCTTCAGCAATTTAGTGAGGCCTTAAACAACTCAGTGAGACTCTGTCTCTAAATAAAGTATTTAAAAGGGCTAGGGATATGGCTCAGTGGTTAAGTGCCCTTGGGTTCAATCCCTGGTACAAAAAAAAAATTTTTTTTCTTATAAGTCATCGTCAGTTTGGAGAAAGTAGTTATTGATGGTTATTTTAGAAAATAGTGCTGTTTTATCCTTCCTTTACTTATAACTTATTTATTAAAAGACCTTTCATAGATTTTTTTATTTCTTAGGCTTCACATAACATTGGGATAGCAATGGATACCGAACAAGGGTTGGTTGTCCCTAATATAAAAAATGTTCAGATCCGCTCCATATTTGAGATCGCCACTGAATTGAACCGCCTCCAGAAATTGGGCTCTTTGGGTCAGCTCAGCACCACTGACCTTACCGGAGGAACATTTACTCTTTCCAACATTGGATCAGTGAGTGATAATGTTCAGATTCATGAACCATCATTTAAAGTTTTGTTCCTATGCTTAGTTAAAAATATAAAATGATGTTTGCCATTTGTTCTCCAAACTCTTAATTCTACTCTTTCTTGATTTTTTTAAAGATTGGTGGCACTTATGCCAAACCAGTGATATTGCCACCTGAAGTAGCCATTGGGGCCCTTGGATCAATTATGGTATGTGTATTACATCATTGAAAACAGTTTAAAGCAAATTGGGGAAGTAAACACAAAGAATGCTAGGCAGGCATTCTACCGCTGAGCTACACTCCAGTCCCCTAAGCTCATTTCTGTTTTTCCCCTTACTTTGTGAGTTTGTGAAGTTGGGCTCAATCAGTTGTTTCTTCCTAATTGCAGGTAACCCTCCAATTCTGGCGACGGCTGCCATGAGCAATAAATGGTGATCTGGATTTTTTTTGGTTCAGGTCAACCACTTTAGGAATCTTTTTCTTTGTAAAACTGAAAGTCTACCCATTAATCAATTAATCTCCCTACCCTGCCTCCTCTTAGCCCCTGCACCTGCCATTCTATTCTGTCTTTGAATTAACTACTTTTGTACTTCATATAAGTGGAATCATGCATAGTTATCCTTTTGTGTCTGGCTTACTTCACCTAACGTGTGATTTTCCACGTTCATCCATATTGTAGTATGTATCAGAATTTCATTTGTTTTTAAGCCTTGATAATAATCTATTGTATGTATATATTATGTTTTGCTTCTCCATTCATCTGCCAGTGAATATTTGGGTTGTTTCCATTTTCTTGTCAATTGTGAATAACATTGCATGAACAGTGGTATACAAGTATCTGCTCATCAGGTGTTTTTTTGTTTTTGTTTTTTTGATACCAAGAATTGAACTCAGGGATACTCGATCACCGAGCCACATCCCCAGCCCTATTTTGTGTTTTATGTAGAGACAGGGTCTCACTGAGTTGCTTAGCGCCTCGCTGTTGCTGAGGCTGGCTTTGAACTCGCAATTCTCCTGTGTCAGCCTTCCAAAGTGCTGGGATTACAGGTGTGCCATCACACTGGCTCAGATGTATTTTTAAAGAATCAGTTTTACCTATGATTTCTTCAAAATATGAAGCATAGTTCTTAGAATATAAATCTTTTTTTTTTTAAATTTTTTTTTTTTTTAGTTGTAGATAGATACAATGTCTTTATTTTTTATTGCTCTGTATGTGGTGCTGAGGATCGAACCCAGGGCCTCACGCATGCGAGGCAAGCGCTCTACCGCTGAGCTACAATCCCAGCCCCCTTAGAATATAAATCTTAATTGTGACTTAATGTAGTCTTTTTTCAATAGGGACAAATAATATTTAATTTCTCTTCCCTCCATTTCATCTCTCCTTTCCTGTTTTATTTTAACTATAAATTTTAAACTCTTTGTTGCTAAATTGTCTAAGATACCAAAACCTCCTTGATACTCAATTCAGTCCTCCCTTCCTTGACCTTTTTAAAAAAATGTTATTTTTAGTTGTAGATAGACATAATACCTTTATTTTATTTATTATTACATGGTGCTAAGGATCGAACCCAGTGCCTCACACATGTGAGGCAAGCCACTGAGTACAACCCCAGCCCCTTCCTTGACCTTTTCACTGCATTTGAGACAGTGATCCATTCCACTGAGTTGCAGAATATCTTCTGTACTGGTTTTCCCGTCTCACTGCCTATTTGCTCTGAGTCTCCTTTGTCGTATACTCTCATTTCCCCAGTATCTAAACATTGGAGTATCTGGACTCAGTTCTAGCCCTTTTCTTTATCTGATCCAGTCTCATGGCTCTAAATACTGTTTACACACCTATGACTCTCAACTCTGTATCTCCAGACTGCACCTCAGCTTTCAAATCCAAACTTATATACCCTGCTTGGAGGTCTAATAAGCATCTTGGGTTTTAACAAGGTAGGAATAATAGGAGTTAGTATTTGGAGATGTCTACTTCATCTCTATCATAGAGAAGAGGGTTTCCCTAATCTTACACCATCATCAGCAGTTTGACTTTTGAGCAATGAAAGTTTACTCATTTATTTGTTTTTCTTATTTCCAGGCCCTTCCCCGATTTAACCAGAAAGGAGAAGTATATAAAGCACAGATAATGAATGTGAGCTGGTCGGCTGATCACCGAATTATTGATGGTGCTACAATGTCACGCTACTCTAATTTGTGGAAATCCTACTTAGAAAACCCAGCTTTTATGCTACTAGATCTGAAATGAAGATGAATAAGACATTCTTGAACTTTCTGAGCTTCCAAAGTATGTAAAGCCTAACTGTGCCAGCACACATTCTTCATCATAATTTGAATTACAAATGATTTGTATTATACGATTAAGGTTCTAAGGCACAATATTTATCACTACTATGTTAGACTGTTTCCTGAAAATGAATAATGGTGTAATAGTTCTCTGGGGGCTGTCACATTTTATAGGTCAGAGTGGGACTTCTTGATATGGTGCTGAGGTTTGTGTGTCAGTGGATTGAAACTGGCAAGAAAACAAAAACAATGTTACTAAAGGGCAGGTAGCCATATACACACAGCATTTGCTTCCTCTTTTCTTTCTTTAAGTAATTCTTAATGAAACTTTAAATTTATACTTAATTGGGGGAAGGAATTTGTATACAAAACATTTTCCATTTCCCTATAATCATTCTTATCATTATACATAATAAGTGCAATTATACTTATCTTTTAAGATGTTTGGGTGTATACTCTTGCTCTGTGTAGAGAGAATCATGTATGAATGCCTTATTTATATAAATTAACATCTTTTAAAAGGAAAAATTATAGCCTAGTCTTAATGATAGTTTTATAATCAGTAAGGCTAGTAAAAGTATCTGTTTAAAGTGGATATACTTTGGCATTTTGGGGGGGAAAAGTTCACCTTCAACAACTCACTTTATGTGAGGGAGGTACTTTAAATGTTGTAGCCACTGATTTAATTTAATTTTTTAAATTTTCTTAATTTTTAGCTACAAATAGGATAAGAAAAGAAAGAATTTTCTATTCCATCCTCCATATCCTGAGTAGGAACATGAATAAAAGGAGAAAAGAGTCTGATGAATAATTATGAACATAAAAATAAAATAATAAAATTTATGCAGAAAGGAAGGCTTCATTTTGTTGAAGGTCCACTTTCATCAGAAATATCAAGATGAATGTAATCCAGCATTGTGATCTGAATTCAGAAATCTGAGTTGTTTCTAATATTGTCCAATTGAATACTATATGTCAAAATTCATTATTCAAGTGAAGTTTTGTGACAGAAAAAAATCATTTTGATGTCTACTTGATTAGTTTTTTCAAAATGGGAATAGTTTTTAAATCAAAATAATAAATTAAATAAATGCTGTTTTTTTAAAATTCAGATAACATGGAGAGTTACAAACAAAATTAAATATAATCCATAACCCTACCACTATTAACATTTTGATGTATGTATCTGTATACTTATTCTTTTTATAAAACTGGGATCATGTTATATCTACTATTTTATCATTTTAATTTTTTTCAACTTATTATTTTTTCAACAATATTATGGATTCCTGTATGTCAATAAAGAGTTCCATATTATCATACTTTTAAATGACTATATAGTATTCCATTGTGTGTGTTTATTATACATTCAAATATCAAACATCTACTATATATCAAGAATGGTTCTAAGCACTGGGCACACAATGCCTGCCCTCGTGGTCCCTGCCTTGATTGGACTTACAGTCTAGTGAAGGAATGGATAATAAAATCTATAAATATAAAAATATAATTCTATATAGGGGAAAAAGGGTACTATGAGCTATCTAATAAGTTTCTGAACCTGTCTGGGACAATCAGAAGATGGGTGTCTTATAATTTAACAAGTTCCCCATTGATGGGATTTGCTGAATTTTAAATGAAGAATAACATGATCAGTAAAGCTTTACCCCTTGCTTAAAGGAAATGAAAACTAGGAGAAGGGAGTCCTGAAATAAATATTCAACATATTCACCTGAAGGTTCAACATCATTGGCTCAAGATATTCTCATCGTCTTATCCTGTCCCAAGCCAATGCCATTATCTCTTTAGTCTCTTTCATTGAGAATTCAACAAAGGATTCATCTGTTGTATATAGGACCTTCAGGATGGCAGGACCCCTTGAGGAGGGCAGGGGCAGGAGCATGGCTCTAGCAGCAGTGCTGTTCCACATCGTAGAGTGGTAGTGGGGTGTGCACAAAGCTCTTGCTGTGTTCTTAGAGATTGAAATTAAAGCAGAGAAGCCAGACAATTCATGTCTTCCACTAATATGTGACTAGTAGTGGTTACAAGGTTGTGTAAATGGGAAAGAAACCAAAACCATTGCTGAGAATGGCCAAAAAGGAAATCAAGGTTCCGTTCATTATACAGAGCATTCCTCTGACATTTGAAAATTAAGTACAAGAGAAGGAAGTTTGAAAGTGTCTCCCAGAAAAGCATGTGTTGGAAATGTAATCCCCACTGCAAAGTGTTAGAAAATGGGGACTAAGTAGAAGGGTCCAGGCCATGAGGGCTCTACCCTCATGCATGGATGGATCGATGCTGATTATACAAGCACTTGAGGTTCAGGTTCAGTCTCTTGCTATCTCTAACCATGCAATGCCTTGTACCATGTTGACACAGCAAGAAGGCCCTCACCAGAAGTTTCCTCTCAATCTTAGACTTCCATGCCTCCAGAACTGTAAGAAATAAATCTCCTTTGTTTATAAGTTACCCAGTCTCAAGTATTGTGTTACAGCAGCACAAAGCAGACTAATACAGTGATTTTGCTCCTTCCCAACATACTGTCTTTTCTTATTGAGGTTCAATCATTGTGCCTTCCTTAACACTCTAGCCCGACTTCATAAATCTTATTTCATAAACCACACACCTAATATTAAGATGAGCTCTATCCTTAGGTCACACAAACCCAAGCCATTCAAGTTTTGGTTTTTTTTTTAATTTTTTTCTCCCCCCACCCTCTTCAAGTAATTTATCAAGTCATGGCTCAAGTTTTGCTTTTCATGGAGGGAGCAACACAGATGACATCTATATGACCCCAGACCATTCAGGGAGCAGTGTGGGAGCATTGCATTGTTTGAGCATAATGCTTAAAGAATGCACATAAAACACTTCCAGTTAAAGCACTATCATGGAGTCATTCAGCCTAAGTGCTCTCCACATAGTAGTGGTGAGGGAAAACTTGAATAACACGTAGTCAGCAATGCCAGAGTGTCATATATCCTTAATGCCTTACGTGTATTGAATGCTTTGGTCTCCTCAGCAACCCATTAGTTAGGTGCTGTGATTGATTATCTCTGTTTTAAAGATGAAACTAGGCACATCTGTTTTAAAGATGAAACTAGTTTGTCATTAGATGTGCATGGATTAACATGCTCTGAAGAGGTGTAAAGTATTAGGCTACTATGCTTCTCCTCATGTTCCAAAAGCTGGGACTGTTAATTTTATGCTCTTTTGGAGGGATAGGTACTGTTAGGTCAAAAGGAAGAGAGCTTTTATATGTACTGGGGTGGGGGTGGGCAATTTAGCGGTTTGAAAGTCTCCCTAAAGGCTATGTATTCTGTAGGGATTATTGATGTTAGGAATTTGCTGAGTCAGTTTATTGAAGCAACATGATGTTAGTTCACCCAAATCAGGATTCCATTAAAACCCTCATTTTCACTCTTATTGAGTCTGCTCTTATACCAAAACCAAACTATAGAGGAGCCAGCCATTGGGAATTCTCTGAGTATAGGATGCATCCCTCAGGAGCGACAGGAGCAAAGCTGCATTCAGTGACTGCTTGTAGTGGCTACCCCAAGTGTTCAGGATGGTCTGCAGCAAAGCCAAGGAGGGTACCTCAAACTCCAGGCAATGACTAAAGGATTCCAAGGGGAAAGGATCAGGTCCCAGGTTCTTTTTTTTTTTTTTGGTACCGGGGATTGAACTCAGGGGTACTCAGACCAGAGCCACCGCACCTGGCTAGGTCCCAGGTTCTTGTAGTCTATACCTTATCTTCTCAGATGCTGGTTTCTCCCTTCGTACAAACGCTCAAAAACTAAAGAGAGCTGGGCACGGTGGTGCACGCCTATAATCCCAGCACTCTGGGAGCCTGAGACCCAAGAATCATGAGTTCAAAGCCAGCCTCAGCAACGGTAAGGCGCTAAGCAACTCAGTGAGACCCTGTCTCTACATAAAACACAAAATAGGGCTGGGGATGTGGCTCGGTGGTTGAGTGCCCCTGAGTTCAATCCCAGGTACCAAAAAAAAAAACAAAACAAAAAACTAAAGAGGTATAACATTAAAGTATTACGTATGTGTGAATTCAGAAGGTTGGACCCAGTAGACCATAAAGACACTCTCTTTATATGAGATAGCATTTATTCTAGTAGTAATATGAAAGCAAAAGCAAAAGTGAAAGCGAAGAGAGAAAGAGAAGAAAATACATGACCATATCCAGGAAACACCAGAACCTAAGGTCATGCAGCTGGGGAGTTAGGGGCAGCTTTTCAGGATCCCGACTAGGAAGTCCAAGTTAGTGTCCGCTTCATGGGCGAAACTCCAAAGTCCTATTCCCAGTGGGCTTCTTAAATACAAGTTAGAACAAAGAAAGCTCATGTGACCTAGTGATTCCCCGCAAGGATATTTCATCCCCCCAGGACTGGGCAGATCCCTGAAGGGAGGGAGCAAGAGACTTGACACAAGTGAGCGGTTCTGAGTTCTTGTGAGTGAGCCAAGCCAAGTCAGCATTCTTTAGATGTTCCATCAAGGGTGTGTGGAGGTCACGGTAGGCACATGAGCAGGGAAGGTCTGAATATTTTCCTAAATCCGTTAAGAGGTAAGCATAGGATTTGGGTTTTGGAAGACATGCTCCTTGTTGTCCTAAGCACTCATCACAATGAACTCTTCCCTGGAACTTTTCATGCTTCCATGCCTTTGCTGGGACTCTTCTTCCACTCTGGATTCCAAGGGGTAAAAATCTACACATAAGTCATTTCCTCCTTTAGATCTCCTTTGACACAAAATTTGTGCCCTCGCTCTTTCTTTTTCTTTTTTTTTTTTAAATGTTTATTTTTTAGTTGTAGGTGACAGAATATCTTTATTTTATTTTTATGTGGTGCTGAGGATCGAACCCAGTGCCTTATGCGTGCTAGGCGAGCACGCTACCACTGCGCCATAATCCCAGCCCCTGCCCTCGCTCTTTCTTTCTCTCTCCCGCCTCTTTCTTTCCCTATTTCTTCTCTCCCTCCTTCTCTTCACGATTGGCTAAAAGAAGGCTCAGAATAATACTCTTCTCACATTGTTACCTCTATGTAGCACTACATGAATGAATTTCTAGTCTTGCTCCTTCCTGCTAAGCTTCTTTCTTGAATGGGCACTTAATTCCTTCCCCACTGTGTCCCCACTACTCACCTGTAATCACAGTGTTGGCAAAAGCTTTGGCCATATCTCTCACATGAGCATCTCTTAAATAATTCTCTCTGAACCCTCTCTCTGGACTCCAGGCATTCATATTCAACTCTCCAGCATCTCAAAGTCATTAAATGGTTCAATGATATCTCCTCAGACAGGTCAGGTCAAATCTGAACTATCTACACCAAACTAGATATGGTTCATATTATTCTATCAAAAAACTCACTGCTCTTTCATGTTACAGAAGGCATTACCAGTTATGGTAAGGTAGCATGTATCACTGGACGTTTGCAAAGTTTTATTCTGAGGCAGTCCGAGTACTGGTTTAAGGCAAGGGCCTTAAACCACAATTATATACATGTGTTAGTCAGACCCTTATGAGCGAACATCAAGCTCTGGGCCTTAGCTTGCTAAAAGCTAGCAGGAAAATTTGGAGACAGTCCAGAGAACAGCCACAAAAACAACTGAAGCACAACAAGAATAAATGCCGTTCTGTTATAAAGAGGTCATCTATATCAAGCTTTTACAAAGTACCATGAGGAATGTTAAAATGCAAAGTATGGGGAACAGCTGTTTGTAGGTCTTAATAAGAGACAGAAGAAAAAAAAATGAGGACGGGTGAAGATCAAGAATTTAGGTTCTATATGGGGGAAATGTGGGACAAAGAAAAGGGTTCACACTCACACTTGGCTGAGTAGGAGGCAATCCAGCAGGCCGCAAAAGCGGCTCCACCCTTCCACACCCTAGAGGAGCAGTCAGGCTTTGATAAACTTGTGAAAAGTTATTTGACTTGCAGTTGCTGCAAGAAACTCACCATAGTTTTAAAAATGTGGTAAAAAGCAAAGTCCAAAAAGACAAAGATGATAAGGACTGTACAGAAATTACAATAATGCATGCATGTAGTTGGTTGTAAAAACGGAGCAATTTGAATTATTGAAAAAAATCAGGTGGAGTTCAAACTAGAGTCACAAAGACTGGACTAAATTGATGACAGCTGTAATGAAGTTAAGGGAAACTGAAGGGAGAACTCTAAAATGGAAATGACTCACACTCTCAAAATTAGATATTCAAATCCTCAGATTCCATGAGGTGAAATGGCATACTAATAACTGCATATCAAACTTTCACAAATTGCACAAGAACCTGGCCTTGGTCCATTATGTTACTGGCGCATGATTAGAAGAGCCTTGTTGGTTCAAATGTTGCTCAGACAGAGCAGGACAAACTGCCAGAGTATCATTTTAAAAAACAGCCACTGTCCTTTACTGCACCAGCTCCTCTAATAATTTTGTGTGTGTTAGAATAATGATAAGAACTGGGCTTGTTGGCGTGTACGTGTAGTCCCCACTATTGGGAAGGCTGAGGCAGGAGGATCGCTTGAGCCCAGTAGTTCAAGAACATCTGGGCAACATAATGAGACCCTGTCTTTAAAAAAAAAAGATTTAAAAGCAGTACACTCCAATTTCAATTGCATGGAATTATTTCTGTAAGATATTTACTTTCAGGTTGTAATACTTACTAAATTTTTAAAAACCTTGCGGCTTCCACCTTTACTAGATAATAAGGTTCTGTATAATATTTTTGGAAATGTGAAAAATATTAGTGTACTTGCCTTTTCAAATGTATGTAAAAACTCAAAAGTTAGGTCAATATTCTAAAAACAAAGGATAATGTATAATAAAGAATAATAAAATATATAATATAATATAAAGTATAATATAAAGAATAGTCTGTGCAAAAAGTTTTAAATTAGTATAGTTTTTACTTTTTTATTTTTTAAGATATTTTTTAGTTATACATGGACACAGTGTCTTTATTTTGTTTATTTATATGTGGTGCTGAGGATCATACCCAGTGCCTCACATGTGCGAGGCAAGCGCTCTACCACTGAGCCACAACCTCAGCCCTAGTTTTTAATTTTATAGAACTAAAAGTAGTGCAAAAAAATAAAAGCAGAAGGAGAGTATGTTTTTTTAATTTGCTATGCAGTCAAAAATACCTCATTCAAGCCAGGCATGGTGGCGCATGTCTGTAATCCTAGTGAATCCAGAGGCTGAGGCAGGAGGATTATGAGTTTAAAGCCAGCCTCAGGAAACTAGCAAGACCCTGTCTCAAAAAATAGAAAGGGTTGGAGATGTAGCTCAGTGGCTAAATGTCCCTGAGTTCAATCCCCAGTACTAAAAAACAAAAACAAAACAAAATCTCATTCAATATATAGGAAACCAATACCATTTCTATGTTATTATTTGCTGGGTGTGAGGGGTATTGTATTTTTTCTTTTGAAGAAAGACTATGTTTTATTCTAGCCATCTGATTTTAGGTTTGAATTGCTCTGGGAAGTTTGCATAATATTCTGATTACCATTGCTTAGATGCAATATTTCATATGAGAACTATCTACATAATGAGAAAAACTATGGCAACCACTTCATCAAAGAAATGTTTTGTTCACTTGCATTTTGATTGCTCTCTGACATTGGTTATTTAGACTCAGAGCATGTTTTTCTTAAATGAAGATTTAAAAATCACTTACAATGACCTTCTAATTTCTGGTCAATTCCCAGTAAGCTATGGAATAAATGGTTTTCATATAATAGTCTTTTGTGTCTCCATCTTTGGTTTAGGTAAGTGGTGATGGTGATGGTGGCAGGGTATGTGTCAAAAACGACAACCATCTGGGTGCAGTGGTGTGCACCTGTAGACTCAGCTACTGAGGGAAGGCCAAGGTGGGAAGGCCTTTTCTAAAAGTTACAGTTTTTTAAAAAAGACATTTTAATTCTTAAATACATTAATTTTATAGACACAAAACAAATATATATTTAATAATAGGAAAAAGAGAAAAGAATAATTAGCACTTAAACTATTTTATCAGTTGTTTTAGTAACTTAGATATTGAAGTTATTAAAAGCTTGAAACTCTGTGGAGAAATGCAAGAGAAGTCACAAGACTGCTTGGAGAGCTCCAGCTCCAGGGAAAGGTGTTTGCTATAGACCAGTGTTGACTACCCTCTCCTCAGGAATAGTTTCCCTAGTTTGTCAGACCAAGTGATACAAATTATTAGGTATGTATAATTTTCTAATGTAAGTCTCAAGACATGGAGATATGTCACTCTTCTATTTGGCAAAAGGTACAGTCCACTATTTAGGAGTTTCCCTTACATACATGTGTATGTATGTGCCTGCACTCAAAAATACCCATCCACGGGCTGGGATTGTGGCTCAGTGGTAGAGCGCTTGCCTTGCATGCGTGAGGCACTGAGTTTGATCCTCAGCACCACATAAAAATAAATAAAATAAAGATATTGTGTCCATCTACAACAAAAAAAAATTAAAAAAAAAAAACCCATCCACCCAACTTTACTGGAAGATTTCTACAGAAAAGAATATTAGTGTTCAAAACTGAGTGACAGAAAGATACATAGACCAGTAGAATAGAAGAAAGAACCCAGAAATAAACCCTTGCATAGATGGTCTAATTATTTTTTGGCAAAGGTGCCAAGACCACTGAATGGCGAAAGGACAGTTTTTTTTGACAAATGATGCTGAGAACACTAGGTATTTACATGCAAGCAGGTCTTGCTGTGGTTTGGATGTTTTTGCCTCCGCTGGCAAATTCATATGTTGAAACCTAACCACCAAGATAACAATATGGGGCGGGGCTTTGGGAGGTGGTCAGGTTATGAGGGCTCTGCCCTTGAACTCTTATAATATAAAAGAGGCTTGAGAGAGCTTATTCTCCCCATCTGGCTTGTGAGGACACAGCAAGAAAGCGCCATCTGTGAGGAATAGGCCCTCACTACACACAGAATCTGCTAGCCCCTCGATCTTGGATTTCTCAGCATCCAAAACTGGAAGCAATAAATAAAAGCAATAAATTGTTTAGGTTTGATCCTCTTGCTTTTGCCTGCAAAGTCTCTTGGATTACAGGTATGCACCACCGTGCCTGGCTACTATGGATGTATCTAACACCACTAAACTGTACAATGAAAAAGGTCGAGATGGTAAATTTTATGTTATCTATATTTTACCACAAGTTCAAAAATGGACAGAAAAGGAGGGTATCAAGAGAGTTAGAGTCAGAGAAGAGAGTAATGATGGAAACAGAGCTTAGAGAGATGTAATTGCTGATTTTGGAGGTAGAGGAAGGAGCCGCAAGTCAGGAATGCAGGCAGCCTGTAGATGCTGGAAAAGACAAGGAAAAATATTTTCCTGAGACCTACCAGAATTTGAAATTTCTGCCCTTTAAAAGTGCAACAGAATAAATTTGTGAGGAAAGGAGGAAAGAATATCATTGTTATTCAATTTATAATGAATCAAATAGTGGTAGTGATTATGTTCCTAATTTATATTTTTTATTTTTTCTTAAGTTAATTGTACTTTTATTTGCTTACATTTCTGTGTACCTGTCATTAAATGTACACTTCAGTATCTTTTTTTTTTTTTTGGGTACTAGGGATTGAACTCAGGGGTACTCGACAACTGAGCCACATCCCCAGCCCTATTTTGTGTTTTGTGTCGAGACAGGGTCTCACTGAGTTGTTTAGTGCCTTCCTGTTGTTGAGGCGGGCTTTGAACTTGCGATTCTCCTGTCTCAGCCTCCCAAAGTGCTGGGATTATAGGCTTGCGCCACTGCACCCAGCTGAGTATCTTTTTTTTTCTTTTTGGGGAGTACCAGAGATTGAACTCAGGGGCACTTGACCACTGAGCCACATCCCCAGCCCTATTTTGTATTTTATTTAAAGACAGAGTCTCACTGAGTTGCTTAGTGCCTCGCTAAATTGCTGAGGCTGGCTTTGAACTCGAAATCCTACTACCTCAGCCTCCCAAGCTGCTGGGATTACTTACAGGCATGTGCCACCGCGCCCGGCCTGAATGTACACTCGAATATCCCAGTTCCCACTATGTATCTTGAAAAAATTACCTCATCTTTCTATGCCTCAGTCCCTCATTGGCAAAATAGAGATAAAAATGAGATTTTCATGGGCTTTTGTGAGGATTAAATGAGTTACTATATATAAGAGTTTGGACAGTGCCTGAATATGTAAGTTACTCAGTGTTAGTTATTATTTCTATCTTCCCAGAGTACAGCCAAGAAACAAGGTGGGCACAGGTGCTACTGCCATGTGATCATAGGAAGAGGCTTAATGAGGCCTTATTAAGGTTTGCTTTTCAGAGTAAGACCAACTTAAGGATGAGACAGCTTTGCAGTTGTAAGGAGCATATGCCATAGACATGCCTGGACATTCCGGGACTCACTGGGTTGCTGGCCATAAGGAACAGCAGCCATTGACTTGCTTAGTTGTGCCTGCTTGCAATCCATAAGGCACTATAAGGGGCACCTAACCATAGGCCTGCTTAGCAATGACTGGTTACAATTGATAGGGAGCACAGCTCCATGCACCTGTGCAAAGAAATGCCTGGTTGCAATTATACTGTCTCACTGGACATAACCAATGGACATTGACTTTTACTGGGTGTAACCAACCAATCACCAGCTCACACCACCAACTTGGAACTGCATTTAAACTGCTTGTCCTGCTACATTGGGGGCTTTGCTCCAAGGACATCAGTGAGACTGGCCACCTTACTATCCATTCCTGGATCAGCTCCACAATTCCCTGACGTCCAGCTGTTGGCTGAAGAGAACCACCAGACAAGGACAACATCTGCTCTTTGGCTAAGAGAAGTCACGTGGCATTGGAGGTATTTTGGGGCTTATGGTTGCCCTAGGATTGTGTGAATTACTTGTAATGTTTAGTTGCCCTAAGATTATGTGAATTGCTGGTAGTGTTTAGTTGCCCTAGGATAGTGTGACTTACCTATAATGTTTAACTAGTGTGCATTGAATGCTAGTCGGGGTGCTCTAGAACACCCAACATTTTCTGCATTAATTAATTATATTTGATGATTATTGTGATTGAACATACACTTGTATTTAAAGACAATTCACCTCTGGGTAATTATTAATTGCACATGCCGCTCATTTTAGTAGTGGAAGGGAGGTAGCCTAGCTCATCACAAGTGGCTTCATTCTTGACACAAAGTGGGCAACTCACTTTCGTATGTTGCACAAATTATCATTCCCTTCTCCTGCTATCTGGTTGGTGCCCAGGTTTTCATCTAAAGATCCAGAGGTTTAGGCTTCTGCAGAATCCATGGGTCAGATCCAGTACAACAGCAACACTTATGTTAAGAAAAGAAAACAAATTTACTGCTTTTGGTGTTGATTTGTTTTCTTTTATTAGGGCTTTGAGATGTAATGTTAGGTCATTTATTCATTGACTTTCTATTCATTTAATGAATGAGCTCAATGTGATGAACATTCCTCTTAGCATTGCTTTCAGAGTGTCCCAGAGATTTTGATATGTTGTATCAGGGTTCTCATTTACTGCTAAGTATTTTTTTATTTATTTTTTATTTATTTATTTATTTTTGGTACTGGACATTGAACTCAGGGGCATTCGACCACTGAGCCACATCCCCAGCCCCATTTTGTGTTTTATGTAGAGACAGGGTCTCCCTGAGTTGCTTAGCGCCTTACCATTGCTGAGGCTGGATTTGAACTCGCGATTCTCCTGTCTCAGCCTCCCTAAGTGCTGGGATTACAGGCTTGTGCCACCACGCTCGGCTTAAGTATTTTTTATTTCATCCCTGATTTCTTCTGCTATCCATTTGTCATTCAGTAGCTTATTATTTAGTCTCCATGTGTTAGAGTAGCTTCTATTTTTATTTTACCATTGATTTTTAATTCATTCCATTATGATCTGATAGAATGCAGGATATTATCTCTATTTTTTTGTATTTACTAAGAGTTGCTTTGTGGCATACGATATAGTCTATTTTAGAGAAGGATCCGTGAGCTGCTAAGAAGAAAGTGTATTCCCTCATTAAGGAATGGTATATTCTATATATGTCCGTTAAGTCTAAATTATTAATTGTATTATTAAGATCTATACTTGCTTTGTTTAGTTTTTGTTTGGAAGATCTATCCAGTAATGAGAGAGGTGTGTTAAAGTCACCCAGTATTATTGTGTTGTCATCAGTTTGATTTCTGAAATTGGGAAGAGTTTGATGTACATAGATGCTCCATTGTTTGGGGCATAAATATTCATGATTGTTATGTCTTGCTGATGTATAATTCCCTTAAGCAGTATGAAACATCCTTCTTTGTCCATTCTGATTAACTTTGTCTTGAAGTCCATTTTATCTGATATGAGGATGGAAACCCCTGCTTATTTATGTGATCCATATGAGTGATATGATTTTTCCCATCCTTTCACCTTCATTCTGTGGATGTCTTTGCCTATGAGGTGAGTCATGGAACCATCATTCGACCCAACTATCCCACTCCTTGGTTTCTACCGAGGACTTAAAAGCAGCAACAGTGAAGCAGCTACATCAATGTTTATAGCAGCTCAATTCACATTAGTTAAATTATGGAACCAACCTGCGGGCCCTTCACCCAGAAGAATGAAATTATAGCATTTGCAGGTAAATGGATGGAGCTGGAGAATATCATGCTGAGTGAAATAAGCCAATCCTAAAAAACCAAAGCTGAATGTTTTCTCTGATACGGGGATGCTGATCCAAAATATGGAGAGGCTAGGGAAGAATGGAGGAACTTTGGAAAGGGCTGAGGGGAGTGAGGGGAGGGGAGGGGTTTGGGGGTAGGAAGGACTGCGGAATGAATTGGACATTATTACCCTATGTACGTTTATGATTATATAACTTGTGTGGTTCTGCATCATGTACAGCCAGAGGAATGGGAAGTTGTGTGCCATTTGTGTACAATATGTCAAAATACATTCTGCCAGCATGTATAACTAATTAGAACAAATAAAAAAAAAAAAACAAATCTAGAAGACGGTCAAGTGGGAGGGCCAGTGAGAGAAAGTATAAAGCAAATTAAAAACATAATGTCAAAAAGAAAAAAATATTAGGGGAAGATTCATTATCTTTTGAATTTTGTTCCATGTGTATATATAATGAAATAAAAAATACATAATTTTGGGCCTGGGGATATGGCTCAGCTGGTAGAGTGCTTGTCTCACATGCACAAGGCTCTGGGTTCAACTCCCAGCACCACAAAAATAAAACACAAAAACCAAAAATACATAATTTCTCAGAAACTGGAATTAAGTCTTCTCTATGAAAACTGAGAGATAAAATTTGAAAGGTAATTAAATTTGAAACCTACGGATTGTGGGTAGAGCTCAGAGGTCAAGGGTGTACTTAGTATGCTGGGTTCAATTCCTAGTATCTCATCCAACCAAAAGCGAGTAAGCTTGACCCAGCAGAAGTTCAGGGGGCAAAAGCTTGACACAGCAGAAGTTTGGGAGTCCTCTGTTACTAGGCTTATCCACACATTCATTTTTCCGTTTTTTTAAGCATGGCATGTCTTTAGTTCAAATATTTACAGAGCTACTGTCTAATAGGATTTTTGTTATGCCACACACCAGTATATTTCCAAGTTTCTCTTCTTGAAACAGATTCATTAATTTCTATTAAATACGTAATATGTATAGGTAATGAAAAGTGGAAGGATTTCAATAGAAATTATTTTTAGGAGCTTAGAAATAGTTGTGCGTGGTAGTTTTACAATGTTGGAGTAGAGCATTGTGCAGTTTCCTGAACATGCTCACATTATCAGTTGATCCTCTGCACAGAAGCCCCATGTGATTTTTGCTATTCTCAGCTTTGTCCATGAACTAAAATTAGAACTAGGCTGACATTACACTTCACTTGGTTATAGCCTGACAGTGGATTTTAGTCATTTGGAACCACACGGAAAAAATTCACCCTATAATCCATTCTTCGCTGATAATCACTAACTTTGAGGATGACAGCTTCAGTGTCCGCCAATGATGGTAAGTATTTTACCATCTTCCAAAAACCATTTCTTCTCCATTCTTCACATCTCAATAGAGTGCTGATGATGACTTTGTGTCTGTAATTGCCAGAATGTACAACCAAACTTGGGATTGAATTTAAGTATTTTTGGGGTCCATAATCACTTATGTAATTGTCCTCTGGAAGATAGATTCCCCTACAAGCTAGAAGCATTTCTTCTGGGACGGTATTTCTTTTGACTGTGGGAAGCCGACCCCCATTACCTCACTGCCATGCTGTTCTGTTCCAATAATAACCAAAGTAAAGACCATAGTCTTGTGTTAGAGGAAGAAATGCATACATTATCATTGACCAAAATTTAACAGCCAAAGAGAAAATGAATTAGCAAATGACAAAACAGTGATATGTGTGTAGTAAAATACCTATATACATGCAAATAGTTGGGATTTTAAAATATTTTTAATATTTGACATTATTTAAAGCATTTGTCAAATACTTCAGTCTTGCTAAAATCTGAGACAATAAATTATAGGTGATATGACCAGGTAGTTGAATTACCAACAAGATTTTTTTTCTTTTGTACTGGAGATTGAACTCAAGGGCACTTGACCACTGAGCCACATCTCCAGCCCTATTATTGTGTTTTATGTA
Source organism: Geosciurus inauris (assembly GCA_004024805.1). Taxonomy (NCBI): domain Eukaryota; kingdom Metazoa; phylum Chordata; class Mammalia; order Rodentia; family Sciuridae; genus Geosciurus; species Geosciurus inauris. Next base: position 40,059 of record PVHX01011235.1, read on the forward strand.
GAGACAGGGTCTCACTGAGTTGCTTAGCGCCTCACTGTTGCTGAGGCTGGCTTTGAACTTGTGATTCTCCTGTCTCAGCCTCCCTAAGTGCTGGGATTACAGGCTTGCGCCACCATGCCCGGCTCCAACAGGATTTCTTGATGACAAAATGTTCTTGCAGTTGGTTCCCTGGTATACTCTCCATATGTGTTGCTTAGAAATCCAGGCCTCTCCTAATAATTTTCTGAATACTGTTAATTACATAGCAATCCTGGATTTTTTCTTCTGTAATACAGTCCTTCTCCTTCTCTCTCTTTATCTTTCTGTGTGACTATCTCACACACACTGTATAATTTTAGTTTAAAAAGATTAGTAATTTAGAGCCAGTTATGATGGTGCATGTCTGGAATGCCAGCAACTCTGGAGGCTGAGGCAAGAGGATTTCAAGTTCAAACCTAGCCTGGGCAAGTTAGTGAGACCCTCTCTCAAAATTTTAAAAAATAAAAAGAGCTGGTGACATAGCTCACTCCTGGGTTCAATTCCTACCATAAAAAATCGATAATTTAGAAAAGATTAACAATGAAAAGCAACCTTCTCTCCCCATTTCTCACTATTATCCTCCTTCCTAGAAGTAAGCACTGTAACCATTTGGGGATTTAATTTTCAGGGGTTATTTCCATATTTCCTTTTTTCTTTTTTGAAGTTAGATACATGCTATTTCTTATTAATTTTAGACATTATCTGTGGAGCTTTATTATGAGATGATGATTAAGTTCCCTTATACCCCGTAATGTGATGTTTTCATTTGAATTTTTATTTGAATTTCTTGATTCCTTTTTCTTACTGTAAATTTTGTTTGTTTTGTTTTTTAAGAGAGAGGGTCTCACTATGTTGTCCAGGCTGACCCTGAACTCCTGGGCTCAAGCCACCCTCCCAACTCTGCCTCCTGGGAAGCCAGAACTACAAGCATATGTGACCATGTTGGCTTTAAAATGTTTTAATATCAATGTAAAATGAGACCAGAGTTTTACAAGCAGATTTTAGAATACGAATATTCATTTCTAAAATGATGTCTTTTCTTTTTAGAAGCCTAAACGTGAATATCTATAAATCTTAGAGATTTTTTAAAAGAACATATTTGTTCCATTTTAACATATCTATAGCTGAAAACATACAATATAATTTCCAAATCAAAGGCCTCTAGTGGAAACAGTCAAGTTAAAAAATGAAGTGTTTTAATTTCATTTTTGGTCTCGAAATCCAGCAAGAGACCCCCTTTACCCTCACAGTTTAGAAAAAACACTTCTAATTCCTTTCCAGAGGACTGGTAGTGTTGACAACTTTTAGTTCTCATTGTCAGCATCCAGACATCAGTTTATATAAATTAATGTCACAGTTCCAATTACTGAAAATGTCCCATGATACTCTCCACTTTATTACAGCTTGGCATGGCGCCCACCACCAATGCATAGTGTGGGAAAAGAGCCATCAGGAACACAATGGCCTGACTACAGAGTTAGCGATTCACCCTGGGTCTGTCAACTCACTGAGGATACTAAGGGAAATGTAAAATTCTAGGAGGCATGGATTTTTTCTCTTTATTTTTACTATTTTGAAAAAAACACTGCTAAGAACATTCTTGTTCATGTTTCCTAGTGGTGCAATACCCTTCCCTATTAGGCAGATGCCAGTGACTGAAACTGCTGGATCATAAACTTTGCACATTCTGTTCCAAAGTGTTTAAGAATGTGTAAGAATTTATGTAACTCAAATTTCCACTAACAATTGGTGTAGTCAGTCTTTTAAATGTAATTATTCTGGCAGGTGTGTGTTGGTATTTTATTATAGTTTTAATCCACTTTCATAAGGTTGAACGGAATTTCATGGTTTTTGTTTTATCATTTAGATTTCATCTTTTGAATTAACTGTTCAATTTTTTAATGTTTTTTTTTTTTTCTTTTGGTGCTGGAGATCAAATCCAGAGCCTTATGCATGTTAAGCATGCAGTCTACCACTGAGTTATGCCCCCAGCCCTGTTGTCTTTTTAAGTTGATTTTTAGGAATTCTTTACCTATTCTAAATATAGCTCATTTATGGTGACATGTGCCACCAATACCTTCCCCCACTACATGGTATTCCTTTTATTCTCTAAATTATGTCTTTTAATAAAGTTTATAACTAATATTAAGTCCAATCTATCAATCTGTTCCTTTAAGGATATGCTTTTTATTCCATTTTAGGAAGTATTCCCTAGAGTGGGACATAGCTCAGTCATAGAGCACTTGCCTAGCCTGTGCAAGATTTGATCCCCAGCACCTGGAAAAAAAAGTATTCCCTACTTTAAGGACATTGTTAGTCTTACATTGTCTCCCCAAACCTTTATGTTTTGGGAGACTTGGTCTATCACTTCTAGATCTATAATATATCTGGAATTAATTTTGATTATACATGATTTTTTTAAAAGATTTTTTTTAGTTGTAGATGAATACAATGTCTTTATTTTATTGCTTTGTATGTGGTGCTGAGGATCGAACCCAGCGCCTCACACATGTGAGGCAAGCGCTCTACCGCTGAGCTACAATCCCAGTCCCTGATCATATATGTATTTTCAACTATCCAAAAATATCATTCTGGCAGTGTTCTGCAATGCTTGTGTATATATGGATCTCTTTCTGGGGTTCCTTATTCAACTGCATTTATCTGTGCACTGCACCAATACGACACTCTCTACTACTAAAGCTTTAAAAGAGGTCCTCATAGAATAAATCTATGTATTTTTTTGGCTATTTTGTATACTATTTTGTATGTTGAGAATTGTTATTAAATAATAGAATATGATAGTCAAGGAAGACTTCTTGGTCTCCAAAAGGGGTTTTATTGAGACTGTTTATAGCTCAGTATGGAAATAACTGATGTTCTTACAATATTGAATCATAAATATGATGTAGAACTCTTATTTAGGTCTTCTTCAATTTCATTCTATTTTTTAGTTTACTGTGTAGAGATTGTACCCAGTCTGTTTATTCTTTTTTTTTTGGTACCAGGGATTGAACTCAGAGGTACTAGACCACTGAGCCACATCCCCAGCCCTATGCTGTGTTTTATATAGAGACAGGGTCTCACTGAGTTGCTTAGTGCCTTGCCGTTGCTGAGGCTGGCTTCGAACTTGCGATTCTCCTGTCTCAGCCTCCCAAAGTGCTGGGATTACAAGTGTGAGCCACCATGCTCTGCTCTGTTTATTCTTAAGAACCTGGTTTTTTGTACTGCTTAAAACGGTATCTTTAAAAAAATTAATATCTGCTTTGTAGCTGAACTCAATGGCCCACACCTATAGTACCCGCATTCAGGAGGCTAAGATAGAAGGATTTCTTGAACCCAGGATTTTAAGGCCAGCCTGGGCAATATAGTGAGATCCTGTTCAAAAAGAAAATAAAGGTGGGCTGGGATTGTGGCTCAGCGGTAGAGTGCTTGCCTCGCATGCGTGAGACCCTGGGTTCCATCCTCAGCACCACATACAGAGCAATAAAATAAAGACATTGTGTCCATCTACAAAAAACTTTAAAAAAAAAAAAAAGAAAAGAAAGATATATGGACTAGTTTTGGGAACTAGAAATTGTACAGTAAATATTAGCTATTATGATTATTATGGTACTCAATGAGCATCCCCTTTTTTTCTAGTACTGGGGATTGAATCAGAATCTCATGCTCTCTACCACTGAGTCACATCCCTAGCCCTTTTTATTTCATTTTGAGACAGGGCCTCACTTAATTTCCCAGGCTACTCTCAAACTTGCAATCCTTCTGTCTCGGCCTCCAGAGGAGCTAGAATTACAGGCGTGAGCCACCACACCCACCTCAATGAACATTCTGAAACACATTGCTTTTTTTTTTTCTGGTCCAATTAGGTTCTTTCTGAGATGGCATCTGTGATTCAGCAGTTCAGAACTTAATGAAGCTGATGACTCTATGACAATGTAGAGAAATCATGACAGAAAATGTGGTTTGTACTGGGGCTGTCAATGCTGTAAAAGAAGTATGGGAAAATCGAATAAAGAAACACAACGAAGATCTGAAGCGAGAGAAGGAATTTCAACTCAAGTATGCTATAACATTTACTGTTTTGGATTAGTGAAAATTCATAATCTCATCATTATAAAAATCAGTTATCAAGTGCCTCATTGTTGAATTTTATAGAGATTTTTATTCATAGAAAGTTCAAAATATACTTAAATATCTGACTCAATTAAATCTGGCTATGTGATGAGAGTCACAAAAATTGTATGTGTAGCCGGACATGGTGGGGCACGCCTGTAATCCCAGCACTTTGGGAGGCTGAGGCAGGAGAATCTCGAGTTCAAAGCCAGCCTCAGCAGTGGCGAGGTGCTAAGCAACTCTGTGAGACCCTGTCGCTACATAAAACACAAAATTGGGCTGGGGATGTGGCTCAGTGGTCGAGTGCCTCAGAGTTCAATCCCTGGTACCAAAAAAACAAATAATTTGTATGTGTGTGTGAGAATAGTAGTTATCCTGTGCCATCATAGGATTCTGTTTAGCATTCACCAACGTTTGATTAGTATCACTTAGTCCAATTGTCAGGCCTTTTTTGTTCAGCATTAATCTTTTAGAATCTAAAAAAAAAACAAACAAAAAACCAAAAACAGCTGGCAGTAGAAGGTATTACTTATTCCCACCTAATTGAGTGGCTGTGAGTTCCAGCAGGATCATGAGATTTTTGATTGGGACTATCTTTAAATAGTATGGCTCTCATTTCCTCTGCTTCCTTGATATCTTACCTACTTTTCTAATTGGTTGTCTTGAAAGTACTCTGCTAATCTTTTAGGAATAGCCCATTTCCTCATAGACTCCATATTGTCCCCTATAATTCTCATTCATTAGGTCTCTCTTATTTTATTTATTTTTTCCTTTTTGGAACTGGGGATTGAACCCAGGGGCTCTCTACCATTGAGTTACATACCCAGCCCTTTTTATTTATTTATTTATTTTTGACAGGGTCTTGCTAAGTTGCCCAGGCTGCACTTGAGCTTGTGATACTCCTGCTTTAGCCTCCAGAGTAGCTGGAATCACAGGCATGTGCCACTACTCCCAGCCATTGGAACTCTTTTAAAACAGTAAATTAGCAGCATTAATTTACATTAGTGAACAAAAGAAAATTCAACAATAATGGTTTAAACAAGAGGGAAGTAAACAGCCACTGCCAAGCTCCAACATCTTTAGAGACTCGGCTACTTTTTCACCTTCCAGTGTCAATCTCATTGTTACAGATGAGTGCTCAGGTTAGGTTTCCTCGGTGTCTCAGAACAACTGATGCATTTCTAAGCATCACGTCAAGCATCATTATGTTTTCAGAAGAATGGCAATTATTTTTTTCTATTTCTTCTTTGAGAGTGAGAAAATCTTTCTCAGCTCCCCTTTGCCCCTTGCAAACCTTTTTTTCACCTCTCACTGGCCAGAACTGGGTCATTTGTACACATAAATCATTTACCTTCTACAGGAATAGGCTTGCATGGCTGGTTTAGACACATCAAATTTACCCCTGGGTTACTTGGGGGAAGGGTGAACATCTGAAAACAACTGGAATTCTTCCAGTAAAGAGAAGGGAAAGGTTATTGACAAGCAGTGATTAGTGTTTACTAAATGTCAGTAAAAACAAACGATCTGGATGGGAAGAAACCATTCTTTCCACAAAAAAACCAATAAAGACGATGATGCTAAAAGTCATAAGTGACAGCGAGTTATGCACTTACTGTTTATTAGGGACTCTATTTTTTGTTATTTACTTTTTTTAGTGTGGTGCTAGGAATTGAACCTGGGGCTTTGAATATGCTAGGCAAGCACTCTGTCACTGAGTTATACATCCCCAGCCCCTACTAGGGACTAAATTAAGGGGTATATTTATACTACCTCATTAATCCTCCTAACCTGTGGAGACATAGTGTCATAATGAGGATTAGATTGCATTGTGAGAGAAGGAAACCAAAATAATAATGGCTTACACAATACATCCACTTTTCTGATAGGTAGTACAAGTCTATGCAAGTCAGACGTTCAGGCTTCTACCTTGTTTCTCAGCTGTACAACGTTTCCATTCTTAAAGTCCCCCTTGGTCCAACTGTAGCCATAATATTTGCTTCCAGCTAACAGGAAGCTGCACTTCCAGCGCACTTTTGCTCACATTCCTCTAGTTGCAACTTCACATCTCTGGCTGCAAGAGAGGATACCCAGTTAAATTTAGAGGATTTATTATTGAGGAGGGAGAGGAGTAATAGATACTAAAGGGCAATCAATAGTCTTTGCCACACATAGATGCCCAAGGAACAGGCCTAAGTAACATTGCTAATAAATGTGGAACTGGAATTCACACCCTGATTTGACACAATAAACATTGCATTCACCTTGAGTCTTATGATTCAATAGATGCCCTCCCACTTTTGTTTTTTTTAATAAAGCTATTCTTATGAAGCCAATTGTCTATCAGAATCTGATAGACCTTTAGAATCTAGAGGCAGATTGCCAAAAAAAGCTAAGTGGAATAACTACAGAATTTTAAAACCAAAGGTAACCCAAAGAAAAGAAACATCCTAACTTTTTGCTCTGCTCTGAAGTAGAGAGGTGCTTTTCAAATTCGCTTTGTGTGGAATCACATAGGGATCTAGTTAAAAAACAGATCCAGATTAGTAGTTGCAGGGTAGGACTGAGAGTCTGTATTTCTAACAAGTTCCTGGGAGATGGTGATGCTACTGGTCTACAAATAACACCGAATACAAAAGAAGTAGACAAAAGCAGCAGATTTTAAAGTGCTCTATATACAGGTAAGGGGTGAAAATGTAATGTTATGCTTTTTCTCTCAGCTGAAAGTGGCTAGAGCTTTAGCTAATGTATTCATCAACTTTATATTGATACAATGAAATGCCTGAGGCAACTAACCTATAAAGATAAAAGTTTAATTTAGCTCAAAGTTTTGGAGGTTCAAAGTCCAAGCCCCATTGGTTTGGCCTCTAGTGAGGGTGGCAGATGGCAGCATATAGCAGTAAGGCATGAAGGAGCAAATAGTCACATCTCAAACAGGAGAGGGGGTAGGGGGAAGTGGACCAACTCAGCTCTTATTTTTTTAATCCGTTCTTTTTAGTTATACAAGACAGTAGAATTCATTTTGATATAATTATACAAGCGCGGACTGTATTTTATTCTAATTAGGACCACATTCTTATGGAGATAAAGAAACTCAGACTTTCATAACAATGCTGTTGTGAGAACTACCAAGGAGTCCCTTGAGAGCTACCTCTGAGGGCACCCTCCTAAGATCTAAAGATCTCCTACTAGGCCCCACCTTCCTTGCCCCCAATAATTACATTGCCTCCAACTAGTGCCACCCAGGAACCAAGCCTTTAACACATGGCCTTTGGGGAACATTCAATATCCAAGCCATACCACTAAACATTAAACAGAAATTGTCCTCTTTCCCTTTTGATGCTAACCTGTCTTGAATAAATCAAGTAATTAGGAAAGACTTGGTGTGATGACATCTGGGAAAGATTTTATTTTGTAATCAAAGGGTTTTAGAGGAGTGTGAACATTTCTATTCAAGATGTGAAAGAACATCAAGCTTAAATAATCAGTGTAAGAGCCAGGCATAGTGGCACATGCCTGTAATCCCAGCACTTTGGGAGGCTGAGACAGGAGGATTCCGAGTTCAAAGTCAGCCTCAGCAGCGACAAGGTGCTAAGCAACTCAGTGAGACCCTGTCTCTACATAAAACACAAAATAGGGCTGGGGATGTGGCTCAGTGGTCTAGTACCCCTGAGTTCAATCCCCAGTACCACAAATAATAATAATAAGCAGTGTAGGAATTATAGAATATAAAAACTGGAAGGGACATATAGATAATCTAATTCAAACTCTGCACTTTATAGGCAAACCACAGAGGTGAGGTGGTATCTTACCCAAGACCAACAAATTCATAAACCTCTGGATTATATATAAATACAGAGTCACAAAGAATTTAGAAATCATTATAGAGATGGAAATAGACTTGTCCAGTAATAGCTAGTGTGATTGTAATCTCATTAAGGACAGAGCTTTTGGTATCCCTGATGCTTAATACAGTATTTGACATATAATAGGTGCTTGATGAATTTTTTTCACTGAAGTAATAGGCTAGAGAATAAGATAACTAATCTTGAGAATAAGGTACGTAAACTTGTGGTTGAATCTTGCGCTTTCATTTTTTTCTTGGTGAGCAATTGATAGCCATTATGCCTATTTGAAGAGTTCTATATTTATAAAAATGATGTAATTGAATAGCTGGTATTATGCATTTTGTCTCAATTTACCACACCTATAGGAAGATTAGCTATTCAGATTAGATGGCCACATGAACCCCATTGTCACAGTGCACTTGTTAACTAATTAGAAATATCACACAACTGAGAGATTAGAATAAACTGACTTTATTAGAAGTGTTTTGCAAACCTAAACACATAAAGAGCAAACATTAGGGCTGGGGTGGTGGCTCAGTGGTAGAGCACTTGCCTAGCATGTGTGACTCCCTGGGTTCGATTCTCAGCACCACATATAAGTAAATAAAATAAAGTCCATTGACAACTAAAAAAAAATTAAAAAAAAAGCAAACATTATACTTGCAGGGTTTTTTTTTCTATTCTTTAAAATCCTCACTGAAAATCAGTTAACACACAAAACTTTAAAAAATTAATTTTCAGATGTCAAGAGATTTTTGGCAAATAAATATACAAATTAATTAAATCTTGTTTTTTGATAACTGCTTTTTAAAAATTATGTGTCTTTCTTGGGGCTGGGATTGTGGCTCAGGGGTAGAGCACCTGCCTTGCATGCGTGAGGCACTGGGTTCGATCCTCAGCACCATATAAAAAAATGAATAAATAAAATAAAGATATCGTGTCCATCTACAACTAAAAAAAATTATGTATCTTTCTAATAGGCTAAATTTGATTCTAAATTTATCCTTTGATTTTTCATATGTGAAAAAAAATTTCTAGGATAGAGGATAGAAATAGAAAAATTTTTGCAACTTTTTGCTGCCCATTTTCATAGTCAGTAGAATATATGCATATTATTCTTATGTATGTTTGCAATGGACCAATTTATTTGGTACAGTGCTTGCCTTGAATGTGTGAGGCCTGGATTTGACTCCCAGTACTGTGACAAACAAAACTTATTAACTATTAAGGATTAGTCAGCAGGAAAAAGCACATCAAACCCACAGTATGATACCATTCACCACTAGCTGGACATAATAAAAAATGGGCAATAACAAATATTGATGAGGATGTGGAGAGACTGGAACTCTGATGCACTGATGGTGGGGATGTAAAATGGTACAGCCAATTTGGAAACAGTTTGACAGTTCCTAAAAAAGCATAAAGTTACCATATGACCCAGAAACTACATAAGAAATAAAAGTTCCTAAAAAAACATAAAGTTACCATATGACCCAGAAACTACATAAGAAATAAAAGTTCCTAAAAAAACATAAAGTTACCATATGACCCAGAAATTATGCTCCTAAGAATACACTCAAAAGAAATGAAAGCCAGGTGCAGTGGCCGACGCCTGTAATCCCAGCACTTAGGGAGGCTGAGACAGGAGAATCGTGGGTTCAAAGCCAGCCTCAGCAACGGCGAGGTGCTAAGCAACTCGTGAGACCCTGTCTCTACATAAAACACAAAATAGGGCTGGGGATGTGACTCAGTGGTCACGTACCCCTGAGTTCAATCCCCAGTACCAACAAACAAACAAACAACAACAAAAAGAAATGAAAACATATAATCTGTCAAAGGACAAAATTACAACGATTTAAAGATTTTAATTGGCTTTCTTTTGAATTCTAGAGTTGGGCAACACTTCTATGAAATAGAATACTGTATTCTGAGGGGCCAAACAGAAGAAGTTACTTTTATAGACAGAAAAGGGCTGAAAAAAGCAAAAGCAGAGTTACTTTCAAACTTTGTTTCTAAATTATTTTCTCTGTAAGACAGGAAAAGAAAAATTAATTGGCTAAGATTGGATTACTTCAGGTTACCTTCTTTGTACAAGGAAGAAGGCAGAGAACTTCATTGCCATTCTACTTGAAACTGAATGGAGAGTTGGCTGTTAACTCTCCTGATTTCTTGGCATGGTCAGATAACAATTTAGTTTCTGTTTTGTGATTTGGAACCTTAGCATGGGTGACTTAATTTTGATTTTTAGTCTGGTTTTTTGGGACCCAATATGTATGGGAACTTAATCCAAAATAATGGCCTCCTATCTGGGCATGATGACTGTAATTCTAGCTACTCGGGAAGCTGAGGCAGGAGAATTGCAAGTTCAGGTCAACCTCTGCAACTTAGCAAGACCCTGCCTAAAAAATACAAAGGACTGGGGATGTAGCTTAGTGGTAGAGTATCCCTGGGTTCAGACTCCAATATAATAATAATAATAATAATAATAATAATAATAATCCCCCCAAATTTTAATAGTTTACACAAAAACTTGTACACATACATTTGTAGCAGCATTATTCATAATAGCCAAAGAATAGAATTATCCAAATGCTAATCAACTGTTAACAAACATGATAGACTCATATGATGAAATCATTCTGCCATAAAAGAAATGAAATACATGTTACAGCCTGAATGAACTTTGAATAAAATTATGCTAAGTGAAAGATGCCAGACACAAAAGACACACATTTTGTGATCCTATTTATATGCAATGTGCAGAATAAGCTATTAGTAATTCCTAGGGAGTAGGGGAGGGGATATGGATAAGAAGATTTTTTGTTTAGTGGTAAAATATTTTGGATTTAGATAACGGTGATGGTTGTATAATGTTGTGAATACACAAAACCTACTGAACTTTATATTTTAAATGATGCATTCTGTGCTATGGGAATTATATCTCAATAAAACTATTGTAAATAAAATCTGTGAAGAATTATGGTACTTATCAAAAATTTAGCACTGGAAGTATATCTCAAGGTAGGGCATGTGTTTAGAATGCACAAAACCCTTGGTTCAATCTCTAAAACCAAAACAAAAAAATAGTTCTACTGGATCCAAGTCTATCTACTCACCACTCAAAAGCTAATACTTGGGAGATGAAGAGTTGAGGCGAAGGAAATCAGCTTTATGCAAGAGCCAACAAAATGGGAAGATGGAGGGGCCTATCAGCCCCCTGCTCCCTCTCATAAAAGACCATCTTAGGGAACTCAAGTATGAAAAAGGACCTTTGTAGAGAGGGAAAGGATGTTCAGGGGGCAATGGGCAGGTACTTGAGGGACTGGGTCTTGGTCATCCAGGGCATGTGTCTCCTTTCCCCCACTCTAACTAGAACACCACAATTGACTTTGACTTCCTAAGGCTAGTTCCTATAATTCTTTAGACAAACATTACTTTTCTGCAAGTTAAATCTTATAGCAATTGATATGTTTTGTATTAGTTGATGCACAGGACTTAAATTATACATTCTAATGTTATTTTAAGGTCACCAGTTGTTCTGGGTTCTAAAAATCTAAAGAAAGATAATTTAGTAGTTTAACACCTTAATCATTTGGATGCTTTTCTTTAGAATTTAGAGTGCTAGGCAAATGGTGGGGAAGTAACTCTAGAAAGGATAACTTCGAAAGGATTAACCACAGTTACAATAGGGCATTTGTAATACTAATCGTATTTATATGATTATGAAATAAAATCTCATTCTGTTTCCAGATACCATTGGCCCAATGATTTTTTGTTTTGGTTTGTTTGGGTATTAAGGATTAAACCCAGGGGTGCTTTGCCACTAAGCTACATCCCCAGCCATTATTTTCTGAGACAGGGTCTTGCTAAATTGCCCAGGCTGGCCTCTAATTTCTGATCCCCCTGATTCAGTCTCTGGAGTAGCTGGGATTACAGATGTGTACTAATGTACCTACCTTCCAAGTTGTTTTTGATGGGCTATTTTATTTTATTAATATAAAAGTGAACACCACCTATGTCATTATCTATGAGTCAAAATGATTACCTAATCTCCTAGGCTAGTGCGGATCTGGGAAGAGAGAGTAAATTTAACTAAGCTAAAAGAAAAGGTCACCAGGGAGGATGGAAGAGTCATTTTGAAGATAGAAAAAGAAGAATGGAAGGTAAGCTTTATAGAAGTAATATTTTATTTTTCTACCTTTTGCGTTTTGTGGAAGAGTTGAAAGAATGATTCTGAGACTGTGTAATTAAAACAGGAATAGTTAAAAATTCTTTTTGTTGTTGTTGTAGTGGTACTAGGGATTGAACCCAGGGCCTTGTGCATGTTAGGCAAGCACTCTACCAACTGAGCTATATCCCCAGCTCAAAGTTCCAGTTTTAATAATACACCAAATGAATCTGGACAACATGAACAACAGAAAAGAAACATCACATTTTTTTTTGCAAAAATTCAATTTGCTTTAATCTTGCCAAAATTTAAGTCATACATGATATTTCTACTCCTAATTCTAATAGGCAATTTCTCATTTGCCATGAATGGATGACTATCTGCCTAATGAAAATTATGTAGCTTTTCCAAAAAAAATGCACAGTTAAAACTTCTCAAGTGGAAATGAATATTAATTTATTTGTTAGGTGTATCTTCCAGTTCGTATGCTTTTTTCTCTCCCTTGTATGTATGTGCATACAGACACACAGTGGCTTCAATATATGAGGTATACTTTAACTCTTACAAGGGCTTCTAACCCTTGAGTGAGTATTTGTTTTCATGGATATAGGTATATTTAACTATGTGGTTAGCTCCTTTATTTTCTTTTCTATTTTACATTGGAAAGGAAAAGGCATAGAATTCAGAATAGTTCAAACGCTTAAAATTCCTCACTAAAAAAAAACTCTATAAAAATATTTTATAAAATACTTCAAAATAGGAGTGGAAGAAAAGTTTAATTTATGGGCAAAGATGTTTTCTGGATAGTCTCATTTTCTATAGCATATGTAGTCTAAGAAAGCCAGATACAGCGTAATGTTTAGTATAGACTTCTATGTGTATGCATAATTGCCCAAAATGTGTTATTTTGGTTTATGGCATTTTAATTGAGGTTGGAAGTTTTTTGCAAAAAAACAAACAAACAAAAACAAAAAAGAATAAAGATCTTAAAACTTAGTAACACTAAGTACTTGGAAATATAACCCGAAAGAAACATTTCTAAGTGTTTTCACAAATTAAATAAAATCACACTTCATGATGGCATGATACTAAACTAATTTAAGTAATATAATGACTCCATTATTTCCTTTAGAGTCTCCCTTCTTCTTTACTGAAGCTGAATCAGCTACAGGAATGGCAAATTCATAGAACTGGTTTGTTGAAAATTCCTGAATTCATTGGAAGATTCCAGAACCTTATTGTGTTAGATTTATCTCGAAACATAATTTCAGAAATACCTCGAGGAATTGGTAAAGATTACTTTTATTCCTGTGCTATTTTATCTTCTTGCAGAAGTGCTTATTTTATTGAGTTTTTGTTAACATGGAATAAATATACCTTTATCCCCAAATTGTGAGAAAATTTTTAAACATTTAATCTAAATTGAAACTTCTAGGGGATCCAAACTACTGGATTTACTGAGGTGATTCAAGATGAGATTTCAATGTGAGCAAAGTCTCTTTGAAAATATTGTTCTATAGATTTTGAAAACAATGTTATTGGTTAAGCTATTCCTCTTAGAACAGGTTAAGCAATAAAGAAAAATAGATTTTTCAAATAGAGGGAAAAATTCTCACATGAAAAATTGCTTAAGGTGTAGTTTTTAAAAAAAATTTATTTATTTATTTTACAGTAGAATGCATTTTGACATATAGTACACAAATGGAGTACAAATTCTCATTCCTCTTGTACATGGTTCAGAGTTACTCCAGTAGTGTGATCATACATATATATAGGGTAATAATGTCTGTCTCTTTCTACTGTCCTTCCCATCCCCACAACCCCAATACTCTCCTCACTCCCCTCTACACAAACTAAAGTTTCTTCATTCTACCCTGTCCCTCTGCCCTGCTCTGAATCAGCCATTCAGCTTTTGGTTTTGGGGGACTGGCTTATTTCACTTAGCGTGATATTCTCTAGTTCCATCCATTTACCTGCAAATGCCATAATTTCATTCTTCTTTAAGGCTGAGTGTGTAGTTTCTTTTGTTTGTTTTTATTGTTGTTATTGTTTGCAGTGCTGAGGACACAACCCAGGGCCTTATGCATGCTAGTCAAGCCCCTTACCACCCTAGCCTGGGATATAGTATACATAAAACACAATGAAAATAAGTTTTTGGTTTTGTTTTCCCCATGGCACCAAAAAACCTGTCCTCTGTTTAAAGAAGAGGCAGGATGCAGACTGGGAACAGGGAAGAATATAAAAACTATGAATCTGCCAATACACAATTTCTGCTGTACTTACTCAGTAAATGGAAAATAGTACTTTACGTCCACCTTCTTTTTATTGTGTACTCTTTTTTTTGTAGGACTGCTCACTAGACTTCAGGAACTGATTCTGAGCTATAACAAAATCAAGACTGTCCCCAAGGAATTAAGTAATTGTGCCAGCTTGGAGAAATTAGAACTGGCTGTTAACAGAGATATATGTGATCTTCCTCAAGAGGTCAGAAAGATCTAAATGCCTAAGATGTTATTTCCCCTCTACTGGAACTTTGTTTTTCAATTATGTAATTGTTAAAAATAAAACTAAAAAGAAAATCCTACAAATTTTATTTCAGAAAAATATTTAGTGAAGATTATTTTCTATTACTATAAATCAGGTTTTTAGTAAGAGAAAGATCTATTTAGCATAACTTATACTTCTATTATTGTCACAGTGATACTGAAATCTTGGTCCTTGTCCCTGAAGCCAATCCAATAACAAGGACAAGGTTTTGAGAAAAATGAAAAAGTTGTATTGATTTGCTGGCAAATGGGAAAATACAGTGGACACACATCTTAGAGGCTGTGATTCTAACTGCCAGGGGAACAAAGGACTTTAAAAAGGGAGATACAAGGGCTTTTTTTCCAAGTATCATTATGAATAGATATAATTAGTTGTTCAACTTATATCTTTTGAGAGAGCTGTTTTTCCAGGTTCCAGGACTGGCATTTCTTTATTGTTGTAGGCAGTGAGCAGATAGATAGATGTGGCTTAGGACAGGAAGAATGTCACTCTTGCTTCCCCAGGGTTAGGGAAGGAAAGAAGGAGAAGAGGGAGGAGAAAAATATATTTGTTTAAAGAGAAGCTACTGGTGTCAAGCAACAAGGTTTATATTTACAGCATACAGTGCAGCCCTATTATGACAGTACTGATATTGTTTGTTGACTAGACTGTCATCTCCTTGAAGGCCAGAATAAGAATTTTATTTATTTAAATTCCTAGAATTGAGGGCAAACCTAGGTTATAGTGGTTACTTAATAAATGCTTTTTAGAATGAATTATTATAAAGCACAGAAAAGGTGGTGATAAAAAAACTTTTTACTAGTTGGTTTTTGAGACAGAGGTGAAGTGTACG
This sequence comes from Geosciurus inauris, assembly GCA_004024805.1. NCBI lineage: Eukaryota > Metazoa > Chordata > Mammalia > Rodentia > Sciuridae > Geosciurus > Geosciurus inauris. Next base: position 55,582 of record PVHX01011235.1, read on the forward strand.
GCATGTGTTTCTAGGAAATCTACTTCTTGCTAGCTTCCTAGGCTCTTCAAACTTTGATTTGGCATAATGTTATTGCTTAAACCAAATCAATCATATAAAGACATTTGCATTATTTTTTAATATATTTTTTTAGTTGTAGATGGTCACAATATCTTTATTTATTTATTTTTATGTGGTGCTGAGGATCGAACTCAGTGTCTCATGCATGCGAGGCAAGCACTCTACCACTGAGCTACAATCCCAGTCCCTGCATTATTTTTAATACAGTTAATGCTCTTAGAATCAGCCACAGAAATGTCCAATGTCTTGAAAGTGATTATGACTTTATAAAATGAAAGCTAAGAAAAATAATAAAGCCCAAACTAAAAATCTATTCCCTTTTCCCACTTTATCTTGAGATATAGCAGACTTTTCCCCACAACAAGGAACATGTAGCTAATAATTTCTCTTGCAAGTAAAACATAGTATATATGTTTCATCATATAATAGCTGCATTTAATGAAACATGTACCCTTCCATATGATGAAAATTATCACATGGACAATTTCTTTACACATACAGAAAGGCCATTAAATCTTTTTTTCTAATCCTTATGACTTTGTTTCTAGGATTGGCTGTCACTAACAAGCTGTGTGAATTTATGCATGTCCATAAACCAGTGTCTATCTTAGTTTCTTCATCTTAGGAGACTGGTTGTACAGAAAGAAATACTGAACTGAGATCTTCAGCCTGGGATTGTTCCATTCCAAAGTATGGCCTTTAAGTAGCTCTGTGTCCTTGGATACACCACTTTACAGTTTAGATCTCAGTTTTCACATATGCAAAATTAGGATTGTCAAATTATCATTGCTTTATTATGTTTTCAATCATCTAAAGTCAAAATTTTAGTACTGAAAAGTCAGCAATGTGTTTTACACACTGTTTACATACAAACATAAATGCTAATGTAAAAATAGTTTTTTATATACTATTTTGAACCATTTGAAAATTTATGAAATGTGATGACAAATTTTGAAAGTGTTTTATATGGGACTTGAATTCATATCTGGAGAAATGTCATCACCTACTAGACCGAAGCTCCTGGGTTTCTGTACTATCTAGAAAGCATTGTATTTGTGTACTTTTTGTTGTGGTACAGATATTATAGAAGAAATCTGAACATGCCCCAAGAGAAAATAAAACATTCTCACATTTATTATGTATATAAATCATTAGGCACAAGGTTTCAATAAAGATAACTGTTGTTTTAAAGATTAACTTTCCCCATATAATTCTCAACTACTGGAAGAAACAAAAACATGATATTACACACTCTCACAGAGGGGGAAAAAAAACTTTTGTCATGCAGGGCCTGTTAACTGTAGAACTTGATTATTTTAGAAGATAAATTTTCTTTGAGTAGATGCAATTTCTTTCTTCTTTTTCCCTTTATTTGGAGCTGGGGATTGAACCCAGAGCATTGCACATGCCCAGAACTCACTCTATCACTGTGTGGAGTTATATCCTAGTCCCCAATAGATATAATTTCTTTCTTTTTAAAAAAAATTTTTTTAGTTGTAGATGGACGCAGTATCTTTATTTATTTTTATGTGGTGCTGAGGATTGAACCCAGTGACTCATGCATGCGAGGCAAGCATTCTACCACTGAGCTACAGCCCCAGCCCTAGACATAATTTCTTTTTTTTTTTTTTTTTTAAATATTTTTTAGTTGTTGATGGACTCAATGTCTTTATTTTATTGCTTTGTATGTGGTGCTGAGGATCGAACCCAGGGACTCACGCATGCGAGGCAAGCGCTCTACCGCTGAGCTACAATCCCAGCCCCTAGACATAATTTCTTTAAGAGTTTTTTGTATCACTGGAGTTTATTCAGCTTTATTTTTATTTTTAATTGGTTCTGGCCTACTGTGCTTAATTAAAGCCCAAGTGTGATGCAAATGTTCCTTGATATATCTCCTTTATCAATGTGAGTGTTCTAATAGTTTACATTGTGGACATTTACTTTGAACAACTTTGCTTTCCTCTTCAGCTCAGCAATCTGTTAAAACTTACTCACCTTGATTTGAGTATGAACCAATTTACTACAATCCCTCTTGCTGTGTTGAACATGCCTGCCCTTGAGTGGCTGGACATGGGAAGCAACCGACTTGAACAACTTCCTGATACTATAGAAAGGTAAAATGAACAATTTTTATGCTACTGACACATGCCTTAAAACCACCTGATAAAAATAAGAAATAACAAGACACAGGATGCCAAGCATAATCAATCAGAACAGATCCATTTAGTTTGAAATATGCTGTCTTTAAACAGAATTATTTCATTGATTTCAAATAAGTAAAAAGAATTTGGGAGTGGAAAATCTGGCTATTTGACTTCAAGACATTAACAGAATATACCACAGTGAGAACAACATTGCTTACTGAATGCAAGGTACTTCTGTGTACTTTACAAAAGGATGAGGAAACCAAGCACAGAGATGTTAGCAAACCAGCCTAAGGTCAGTCAGTAATAACTAATTAGTTAGGATTTGAACTTAGGCATGCTGGTTCATTCCATGCTGTTAAACATTACGCATTACTGCCTTGTCCTGAAGAGGCATATTAATAATTTCTGATTTTTCTCTTAAGACTCTGATAACATTTACAGTAGTTTTTAAAGAAAACTGAGAAAAATGAAGAAAACGAAAATATTTTTATTTCATTTCTACTACCACACAATATGAGAGCCATATGGTAGAGATGAATTCCATGATGTAGTTTCTGTAATAATCAGGTAATGTAAAGTCATTAATCTAAGTAGCTGGGTGTCGTGGCAACATGACTATAACCAGAGACTGCAGAGACTGAGGCAGGAAAACAAAAGTTCAAGGTCAGCCTCAGCAACTTAGCAAGACCCTGCCTCAAGAGAAAAAATAAAAAGGATTTGGGATATAGTTTAGTGGTAAAGGGCCCCAGGTTCAATTGCTAGCATTAAAAAACAAAAAAGAAAAAATATGTTGGTTAAAGACATTACAAAAGAGGACATTTCTTTGATTTTTAAGGTAATAAGAACCTGATTTTTCATATTGTATGTGACTAATCATAGAAATCTCTTTTAATTCTTCAGAATGCACAGTCTACATACATTATGGCTACAACGAAATGAAATAACATGCTTGCCAGAAACAATCAGCAATATGAAAAATCTGGGTACCATTGTTCTCAGCAACAACAAACTGCAAGATATTCCAGTATGCATGGGAGAAATGGAAAATCTGAGGTAAAAAACTGTAAGACACAAAATGACATGTTCATTTCTGGCCACAGAATGAATAGAAATTGTTTATATTAATATAATTTGGATTCTTACTTGTAAGAATGGATATATTTTAAAAATCTTTGTCAATGTTAAAATTCTATAACGTGATGCTTTGGATTCATATAATACTGGAATAAATTATTTAAGAAAGTATACTTGAAACCAAGTACTAAGATTGATCAGTTTTAAGAAATATCTTATGTTGGTGATATTTTCACAAAAATTATCTTTATACTGCTAGCAAGCCTCATTAGCAACATAATAACTAAAAGTTTTAACCAATAAAATAGTGATTATTTTCTTCCTAATTACAAATGGACAGAAAATTATTACCAATAGAAAGTAGATATAATTTTTATTAGTTACTATCAGAACTCCATGTTTTTTTAAAAAATATAATTTCCTGACAGAATAAGATAATAGACAAAACCAAAAATTGTTACAAAATATTCATTCATTCACTTGTTCAGCAACTATAAGCCTTGTGCTAGATGGTGAAAACTCATCTGTAGATCTATATAAAACAGATCTATAAAATAGGCAGAAATTAAATTCATAGCATTATTTACTTAAGATGCATTAAAAGTGCTCTTAAAAGTTAAACTGTATCACATTAAATATATGCTATGAAGTAATACTTGCTTTTAATAAGCTTTGCAAATAAGTTGTCTAAAGCTAATATTTTTTTCTTCTAGGAAAGAAACTTAAAGATTCTTGGGATATATCACATCTCACCAAGATATTCAGTTATTGAAACCAGTTAAAAAAGAGTAATTTAGTATATTGTCATTTAATCTTTCTCCAGGAAAATAAATGTACACTTCTATGGCATCTATAAAAATACTGTTTTTTGGTGAACTGCTAGGTTTGTCAACTTCAGAGACAACCCACTGAAATTGGAGGTAACACTTCCTCCCTGTGAAAGCATAGATGAAGAGGAGGAACGGGAATTATTTGGCCTTCAGTTTATGCACATATACATACAGGAATCACGGAGAAGAGCAGGTAGGAGATTTGTATATAACAGATTAAATATTCTTTTTTGGTAAGGAATATGTGTGTAATTTCCTATCTTCCTATGAGTTCCTTTATGGATTTCTTGTTCCATTTTGCCTTTTCTATTAAATTCTGGTGTCTTGGTCAATATTGTGAGAAGAAAAGAAAGTAAGATTCCACTGTTTATGATTTTGATAAGGGCTAGGAGAAAAGTTGTAAAAATATTCAAAAAGCCGGGCGTGGTGGCTCACGCCTGTAATCCTAATGGCTTGGGAGGCTGAGACAGGAGGATCGCAAGTTCAAAGCCAGCCCCAGCTAAAGTGAGGTGCTAATCAACTCACTGAGACCCTGTCTCTAAATAAAAAATACAAGATAGGGCTGGGGATAGGGCTCAGTGGTCAAGTACCCCTGAGTTCAATCTCTGGTACCCACTCTCAAAATTTTTTTCAAAACATTTCAAATGGAGTCAGGAAATAAATTATTTGGCCAAGCATCTGAAGCATGAACAAGTGAATGAAGACAAGATTCCTAGAACTTCACTACTTCTACCAGCTTGCCATATCTGTCATTTTGAGCATCTATAAATACACTTCTGCATTTCTTTTCTCTAGAATCCACAAACAGCAAAATACTATTTTACTTAGTGAAAAATACTGAGAACAGATTTTGAAAGAATGAATGTGAGGTTTTGCTATATAGATTTCAATTGATTAGGTCTCTTATAATTTAGAACGAAACATTTTTAAATTATGAAAGCCCTTATATTGTCAAGGTTAGGGGAATAGGGCAAAGAGGCAAAGAGCTCAATTCTCTGTTAATAAAAGCAATGAATCAGGTGTGGTGGCACACGACTGTAATCCCAATAACTCAAGAGGCTGAGGCAGGAGGATCTTAAATTCAAGGCCAGCCTCAGTAATTGAGTAAGGCCCTATTTCAAAAGAAAAAATAAAAATAAAAAGGGATAGGGATAGAGCTCAGTGGTAAAGCACCCCTGGATTCAATTCCCAAAAAAGCAATGAAATAATAGTATAGTACTGGAAATCATGCCGGGCCCAGTAGCATATGACTGTAATCCCATCTTCTCAGGAGGCTGAGGCAGGGTTCCAAGTTTAATGCCAGCCTGGGCAATTTAGTAAGGCACTTTTGTGTTGTGCATATTGCTATTTAAAATTTTAAAAGGGCTGTGGATGTGGTTCAGTGTAAGAGTGTAAAAGTGCATGTCTAGCATACATGAAGCCCTGGGTTCAATCCCCAGTACTGGGGGGGGGGGAATAAATAAATCATGGCTTTATAGTACACTAAAATGTGAAGTTTGAAGAGTTTTGACTTAGCAGATTTTAGTTCAACTCAATGCAACAGTTACTTTGAAAAATGAGTATAAACTGAGAAGACAACAATACTTTTTCCACTTACAGAAATCCCTTTTGCCATATCCAGTGGAGGATGTTTAGGAATGTTGAAGTAATCATTAGGAGCAGGGCATGGTGGTACTCTTCCTGTAATCCCAGTGACTAGGGAAGCTGAGGCAGGAGGATCTCAAGTTCAAGGGCAGCCTCAGCTATTCAGTTAGGCCCTCTCTCAAAAAAAAAAATGAAAAGGGCTGGATATGTAGCTCAGGGGTAGAGCACCCCTGGGTTCAATCCCCAGTACCACAGGGGTGGGAGTGAGGGAGTAGTGATTAGGTCTTCCGTAGCAAGGCCACGGAAGCAATAGCATGGATGGGAGCAAAAAAAAAAAAAAAAATTCTAATACTGTGGGTTGGGAGGAAAACAACAACAAAAAACCATTCTAATACTGTGGGGTCTAGTTTTAGAAAGTAGAAAGGATAAATTAAAGACAAGTAGGAAACTGAACTGTTAATTCAATAAAGATGAGAGTGGAGGAAGAATCCAGGGTGAATCTAGATTTTTGGTTAGAACAACTGGATAAACTGTGGTACCAAGATGGGGAAAGAGGTATAGAAGCTGGTTTAGTGGGCAGAGATGAGTTCCAGTTTTAATAGTAAACCTGATATACCTGTAAGACATGTAAGATGCAAAAACTGTGTAGATGAATGTGAAGGTCAAGAAGGGGGTGTGCTGAAATAGCAATATGCATAATCCCACAATGTCACTTTCTTATGACATGAGAAAAAAAAAAGATTGGAAAACAATAACCTTGACCTAAGGCTAGCATGTTGCAGAACAAGCTTATTTTCCCATTAAGTACGTGGTATCATTATCAGCAACATATCTTTAAGCTAAATGGGCCACAAGACTGCATCAGTATGATAATTTTTGGTTATGTATGTATGTATGTCTTATGAAACATAACAGATGATATCAGTTGTTGAATATCTTTTATTTCTGAGCATAAATTGTTGAATGATATAAAACAAACTTTATGATACAAATGAATATTTCAAACAATAAAATGAGGTTAACCATTGAGGATGTATATTTTGTTCTTTTGATTGGGGAAATGAGTAACTAAAAAAATTATCAAGTTTCCTTACTTTAATAAGATTTGGCCTAAAATGTACAAGAGAAAAAAAAGGTAACAATTTAAACAAAGAGGAAATAAAATAAAAGCCCTCCTATTAAAGTTATTAAAAATAGATCCATGATTACTACTATTAGTAGTTAATATTTGAGTACTTAGTCTGTGCTTGGAACCAATCTAAGCATTGTACTTGTGTTAGCTCATCTGATACACACAACAACCTTGTGAGGTAGGTTTTATTATTATTACTGCCATCTCCATTTTAAGAGGAGAAAACTGAGGCACAAAGAGATTAAGTAGCTTAGCCAAGGTCACACAGTTAAGAGGTGGTAGGGCTGGGATTTGAACCTAGGCAGTCTGACAAGACCTATAAGTAGAAAGGTTGGAATAAAATATGGGCTACAATTTTTCAATTATTTATAATTCATATAATAATAGACCTACAGGATACAAATAGCTATCTCAGAATATCATAATATCTAAAATTAATAATTCTGGATCTTTATCTTGGCATATCATCAACAATTAAGACAATTTTTACAAATAAATGCAGAAATAAAGGATAAAATGTGAGAGTAACATTCCTACTATATGTTTGGTTTAAAATTTGCTTGTGCATAAAAACCACTTATCAGTTAAATAAGGCCTAAGTGTGAGAAGGTTTTTGGTTTCATCATCTGATTTCTGTTTTATTCCAAATAATCCTCACCCGCCAAAAAAAAACCCAGAGAACATATTTAATGTTTGAACTTACATATGTAAAAAACCTCCTGGTAAAAGATATAAGCTACTAAGTTAACTTGAGAAATTATTTGCAAGTTTCAAATTTAATTTTTGTTCTATACTTATATCCTTTTGCATGTTCTAACTAGATAATTATCCAACAGCAAAAAAATGAAGTGAATTTTTTTTTCTTGAAAACATTTCTTCAGTTTTGGTGTTTGTCATGAACAAATTCTGATAATATATAATTATAGGTATGGCTCTGGTAGTCTGAAAGTGATTTTATTTACTGATTGTGAACATCCGAATCTATTTGCATCTGAGAAAAAGTACAATTGATTATCATCTCCAGATCTGCATAGAAAAAAATCCTCACATTGCCAAATTCTCAGGTTGGCCCTTGTTACAAATTGACAACTGATCATTATGTTTTGATCTTGACATACAAAAAATATTAAATATAATCAAAAGAAAATATATTTCAAAAGAAAATAGCTATATATAGCTATTTTCAAATGCAAATAGTTAATGCAAATAGAAATTTAATATGTTAATTATGTGTTGATGTATTATGTGTTTCAGATGATGAAGTCAATTGTTTGACTACTTCACCAACCTCTATAAATACTGATGGATGATATAATTCAAAATGCCCTGCTGAAGAGGATTAGTTTGGGAATTTGATGAATTTTTGGACCTCTGAAGTAAAAAACACAGTTATTGCCAAAGTTTAATGAGGCCACAGTATTTTTTAAAGTTCATATTATCTGCTATTTAAATTATATTTTTGTGAATATAAAAATATAATTAAAAATTTTTTTTGGTGGAAGACAGATGATGTTCAAATTTCTTTCCCATTAAGCAGTTGTTTCTGGTGAAGAATGAATTGGTAAAGCAGTTAACAGTACATTTTCCAAAGATACTAAAGGGTCTGTATAGTATTGTAAAGCAGGATTGAATCTCTTCTGCTGTAAATATTGGATTCGGCCTTGGTCAATCAGCAATTTACAAAGATGCCCTATTTTCTTCTTTTCTTCAACAGTAAGATGCCTAAATGGAATAAATACACACGCAAAATTAACATTTTGTAAATGTTTAAACAAATGATTTTAGTCACTTGTACTTATTGAAAAGCTGTTAAATAGTCCACATTATACTAAGTATTATGTCCCATCTTCCAAGGCACATTTAACTTATAACCTTAATAAAAATGTATGTATTTTAAGTTATTCTAAAATTACACTGCATGTTTTCATGAATAAATTGTTGGCAATAGTCATCTAAGAAGAAAGTAGTTCCCTCTTATCCACAGTTTCATTTTTTTTTTAAATTTAGTTATTTTATTTAAATGCATTTCAAGTCATAGTACATAACCAGAGCTCAGTTTTTCCATTTCTCTGATTGCAAACCAGATAAAGTCACACCATTAGAGTCTTCATAGATGTGTCAGGGGTAGTAATGACCATCTCAGACAACCATCATTACTATGCCCATTCCCCTTTCCTTCCTCCCACCTCCCCCAGCCACGTCTAGAGTTCCTGCATTTCTCCTGTTTCCCGTTCCCACCCCGCTTATGTAATCTTATCCACTAATCAGAGAGAACATTCGGCATTTGGTTTTTTGGGATTGGCTTACTTCACTAAGCATAATGTTCTCCAATTCCATCCATTTGCCTGCAAATGCCATAATTTTATTCTCTCTTATTGCTGAATAATATTCCATTGTGTATATGTACCACAGTTTGTTTATCCATTCATCTATTGAAGGGCATCTGAGTTGCTTCCATAGTTTTGCAATTGTGAATTGTGCTGCTATAAACATTGAGGTGACTGCTGTATTGTAGTGTGCTGTTTTTAAATTTTTAGGGTATAAGCCAAGGATTGGGATAGCTGGATCGAATGGTGGTTCCATTCCAAGTTTTTTAAGAAATCTCCAAACTGCTTTCCAGATTGGTTGCACCAATTTGCAGTCCCACCAGCAATGCTTGAGTGTACCTTTTTCACCACATCCTCGCCAGCACCTATTGTTGCTGGTATTTTGGATAGCTGCCATTCTGACTGGGGTGAGATGAAATCTGACTGTAGTTTTGATTTGCATTTCTCTAATAGCTAGAGATGACGAACATTTCTTCATGTATTTATTTATTGATTGTATGTCGTCTTCTGAGAAGTTTCTATTCAGCTCCTTAGCCCATTTATTGATTGGGTTATTTGTTTTTTTTGGTGTTAAGTTTTTTGAGTTCTTTATATATCCTGGAGATCAGCGCTCTATCTGATGT